>CAIGRQ010165968.1:0-10284 GCA_903798375.1 Fraxinus sp. D2006-0159 | reverse complement strand
GACTGTTTAAATACCACCTCAATAAATGTAATCACGTCGACAGCACCACCAATCACCTTATAATTCAGAGAGGGAAAAAAAGTGTAGACAAAAAATCAGCAACCCAAGTCGGAAAATCACCATCTACAATGATTACATTTGTGGATGTGGTATTTGTGGAGGGTGTTGATAGGGGTAGAATTGGATGAGTGAGCTTGATTGGAAAAGATGAGAAAAATTCTAATTTTTTTGTGTGAATTAATAGCTATTTAATTATTTTAAGTGTGGTTTACTTGTACTTTTGAAAAATTGTGGATTTTCATTTTTCATTTTTTATTATTGTTGTTATTTACTGCTTTCTTTTATGTTTGTTTATTTAAAAATATGGGCAAATCCGTCATTAAATGATTAAAATGGAGAGAATGACGAGTTTTGCTGTATAATTAAAAGGTTGGGGTTGAATTATACTAAAAGAAAATGTTGATTGCCATTTATTACACTTTATAAAGGTTGGAGATGAGAAGGACAAATTTCCCTTCTAATTAAGCTTAAAAGTAATCTAAACAGTTTTGACTTTTCTCCCCTTGAAATGAATTTTTAATGAAAAATATTTATCATTATTTACCATAATAAAATAGAGTATACACTAATCAAGATTCTTAATTTCATTAATCACAAATTACAACTCACTGCCAGCTATCAGAATCCATCTGCATGTTGAATGTGTAATATTTTCTTGTCGAGGGAAAAAAATTAACAATATCATTTGCCGAACTTTTCATGGGGTGATCTCAAATTTTGAAAGAATTTTTTTTTTTTTTTTTTTTTTTTTTTTTTTATACTTGCTAATAATTTGATTAATACTACTCTGTTGATAAATGGGTTAATTTCACAAACGCTCATCGATCTTATCTAAAAATTAAAAAACGGTCACTGAAGTTTCATGTACTTTCACAAACGATCTGAAGTTTTAATTTGTTTCACAAATGGTCAATGAAGGACCGTTATGATTTTGATTTAAAATTAAAAGACCAAAACACGTGGACATAAAAGTTTGACCCCCTCAAGTGCCGTCAATTTTCTATGTCCGTGTGTTTTGGTCCTCTAAATTTGATTTAAAATCATAATGATCCTTCAGTGACCGTTTGTGAAAGCGCATAAAACTTGAGTGACCATTTCTTCAAATTTTAAACTTCACTGATTGTTTTGTAATTTTTAAATAAGTTCAATGACCATTTGTAAAATTAACCCTTATTAAAAATAAAAATAAAAAAAGTAGCAAAATATTGTTTCCAAAGTGAACAAAAATACATATACATAAAACAAAAAAAGAGAGAATTTAAAAATCCCTAATCATGTACTACATTATTTATTAACTACTTAAAGTTGTGGTTCACGCTCAAATGCATCACTTTTTCTTATCCAAAGGTAGCAACTAATGGTTCAATGGATTCATGACGTCAACCGATGACATCATCATCATCATCATATCTCTCTCTCTCTCTCTCTCTCTCTCTCTCTCTCTCTCTCACACACACACACACACACACACACGCACACACGCACACACGCGTTAATATAAAAACGCGGAAGCAAGTTTGAAGATTCTTAGGTTGCTTTTCTCTTCCTTCAATTCTTGACTTTCCGACAATAATTCTAATTTCTTAGAAACTCCTATGCCTTCATCATTTTCCTTTTGTCATCCAAAATATATTTACTTCTAATTTCATTATAAAACATTAATAAATAAAATCGTATCATTCTTAACTGCTCAAACTTATAGATAAAGTGATTTGACGATAATGTTAGTAGACACTACACTTATTTTCAAGAACATTGAAGTTATACGAATTTGTTCCACTACTCTATTTGATTCTTGACAGGTTCTTGAAAAGATTCTGAATATGACCACGGGTCCACGAGAGCATAACTTCAAGGAAATATACAAAAAATTTGTAATAATAAATACACTAAAACCCCATGTACTCAAAAGAATTCCACCCCACCATGTATTTAAAAAATAAAATAAAATTTACGGGACCCACACTTAAGAGTTTTATGGTAAGTTTCCGTGGAATTTCTTTCTGTACGTACAATCTCTTTCTAATAAATAATAAGACCATGAGAGCGCAAGTTCAAAGAAATATAAAAGACTTGTACATCACATAAATAAGATGCTATAGGACTCTTTGAAATGGTCAGCAATTGGGATTTACAATCTCAGTTCCAAAAATGTATATAATTAATTTCATGACCATTAAAGAAAATTCCAAGCACCCTTTTTCCACTACTCTATTCAATTCTTGAAAAGTTCTTGAATAGATTTTGAAGATGGCCACGATAGGATAACTTCAAGGAAATATAACATATTGGTACATCACATTTAATAATAATAATAATATGCTATAGGTCCCTTTGAAATGGTCAGCAATTGGGATTTACAATCTCAGTTCCAAACTTGTATATAATTTCATATGACCATTAGGGAAAAAATCCAAGCACTCTTTTTCCCAGTCAAAAATCTCCACTTTTCCACAACTTTCTGTCTTTATATCCTCCTCTCCTTCCTTGCCACTGCATCACTAAACACACGTTTTATATCGGTTACCAAGAAATGCTCACTATCTCTCTGCCACTCTCCAAGTTTGTGCTTATTGAATAGGGTTTTTTCAAATTGGAATCTTCCCCCTTTTGAAGCCATTTCTATCATAAAAACTACTGATCTAGATACCTTTTCTTCACTCTTTGCCGTATTTTCATGTGAAGTTCTGATTCTTGGTATGTGGGGGGAGTTTTTTTCTGTTTCTTGAATAACTTAAGCCCTTTATACCAAATTGTATGTTCTTAGCCTTAATTAGCCCTCCACAATTCAAACAACACCATTGCAGTCTTTTTTGCACCTCAAGAAATGGAAAAAATTGGTACGTCTGTAATCAGTGAGTTAACTCAAGGTAGGGAACTGGCAAACCAGCTCAAAAACCAACTTCATCCGGCAAAATCGCACGAGACCTGCGGGATTTTAGTGGAGAATATACTCTCTTCCTATGAAAATGCTATTTCATTGCTAAATTGTATGGCTATGTTTGGAGAAACTTCACCAGTTACTGCTGCCATTCGGGAGTCACCCAATTCCCTTGCTGGTACTCCAACCAGTGAGGGCTCTAATCCTTTTTCTAAGGATCAAAACCAAAGAGATGGATTCAAGAAAAGGTATGTTTCAAGCCCGTATATAAGCATGTTCACTTTGATTGCCAAACATAGTTTTAAAAGGTTACTTTTTTAGAATAACTTTTAAGCTTAGCCAAACATGTGTTCTTGTAGTTTGATAAAACTTAAATTGATCTTAAATCATTTGGGTATCTTTTTACAGAAAGATATTGCCTAAATGGAGTGAAGAAGTTCGTGTTTGCTCTGGGACTGGAGTGGAAGGTCCTCTTGATGATGGATATAACTGGAGAAAATATGGGCAGAAAGATATTTTAGGGGCTAGTTTCCCAAGGTGAGGATTTTATGTTTTACCTTGTCTAGTAAGTAGCCTCTTTTTGCATTTTTTTCGCAATTGCAATCCGATAAGGTAGACTAGACAATTTAAAAAAAAAAAAAAGGGAGTTAAATCGTGTCTATTGTCTTGTGTAATCTGGTTCAGCACCAAATACAAGGAGCCAACATGTTCTGTATGTATGGTGTGTGAAAGGCTTCTTAACATTTGTAAGGAATTTCAGAAGCACTCCAATTGAACAAAAATTCGGGTACATTTCTAATACGTATGTGATTACAGGGCATATTACAGATGCACTCATCGTCATACGCAAGGATGTTTGGCCACGAAACAAGTCCAGAAATCAGATGAAGATCCCTCAATTTTTGAGGTCAACTATAGAGGAAGGCACACTTGTATTCAAGAAAGGATAAAGCCGAACAAAGAAGATTATAATGTGAAGGAAGAAGACAGCAATAATAGACACGCAGAGGAGATGGTGATCAGCAACGAACCTGGCATTAAACTTGAAACTCCAGATTTGAATCCTAAGGAGGAAATAGATCTTTCTTTCTCATTTCCTTTGACTCCAATTGTATCTGATGACGTGGAAACTGAATTCTTGTTAGAGCCTGCCAAGGATTGCAATTTCACGGAAAGTTATATGTCTCCATTGATATCCCCGGCCACATCTGAGTGTAACTATTTCTCGAAATCGTTGTGCCAGACGAACGACTTTTGGGTTGATCACAACTTGCAAAGCTCAGAATCAGATTTTGCCGATATAATCTCCACTCCAACTTCAGTCACCAATTCCCCATTCAGATACTGGGATTTCACAGCTGATCCGTTGGAGTTGGATCCTAATTTCCTTCTTGACACCTCTAAGTACTTTTAAGTTCATACCACAGATTCCTTCACTCAGCTAGACCAGGTGTCAAATATGTGCTGCAATAAAGTACGTCTGTACCTGTTGATCCTATTGTGCAGATGAAATATGTTTATAAAAAGTAGGTAGATAGTTTCAATGGCCTGCGGAAACGAGTGAGTTTCCTTGCATAAGTAGATAATCTGGAATCATTCTGTTTTTTGCTTATTTGTATCAGCTTACCAGCTTTTTGAAACCAAAAGCATTGCATGCTTTTGGTTCTGAAATCATTATTTCTCCCGATTAAATGATCGACAAATAAAAAATTTCATTAGCATAAAAGTTTAATCTTTTGCAAAGGTGGAATCAAATAATTTCTAGGGGTGCGTGGTTGGGGAAGGCAGGTGGGGGGGCGGGGGATTTATACTCATAAGAAATTTCCCATCCTCCTGGCACAGTGAAGACTGCCCTCTACTATTGTCTCAAAATCATATCTGTATTGGAATCCCATTTCCTCCAGCTTCTTTGAGCCCCAACTAGTTTCTCTCTTTGTATCTTCAATGAACCTGAAATAAAATGGTAAAAATGAAACTTTATAATTCTCAGTGAGAGATCCAATCCGATTAGAATTGTGAATTTGTAGTATCTCAAGGTTGTCAATGTCTGGTGAAGCATTGTCTTTGCCTAATATCCTGCATGTATAAAGTTCTGCCCGAATTTGGTTGGGGTAAAAGAACTGAAGTTGAAGCCTTGAGTTGACATGTCTCGCAAATTCGAGTTTTACATCTTGTCAATTTTTAGAGGTCTCTGTTATTTATCTTACTATTATGACATTATTATTCATTGCTCCACTGTCTGCCTTAACTACTATTAACGAAGCATGACTCAAAAGTGACAAAAACTGTAATTTTAAAAACAGAGATTTTTCAGCTGTAACTGTTCTGTGTCAAAGATGGCTTCATTGTGCTTCCAACTTAGCTTCACTTAACAAGAGCAAATTTCGAATTTTATGGACCAAGGAGACCCAGCTCCTGCTATTTTTCTAGGCAACCAATGAGTAGCAGCAGGATTTGAACCCAAGAGACATCGACTTTATGACAATATATAGAGACCAACTCATATTAAACTTTATAAGTTGTTAGACGGCAGATAAGTTTAGTTATTTATATCTATGTTCTCAATATTATACTCAAACTAGCAAAAGAAGCAAAGGAAGAAACCCAGAAAAAGAAGTTGAAATTCTTACCCTCGGGGGATTCTGATTTCTGGGTAACATGTCTGAACATGAGATGCAATATCAGCTGATTTTAGGAAATCACTGGCGCATAGGAATCTTCCATTGATATGTGGATTCTCCATGCAAAAGAGATGGGCTTCAATCGCATCTTGTATATGCAATATTGGGACTTTTCCAAGCAATTCCTCCAAGAACCTCAGAATTCCATACCTCTGACTGTCATTTGTGATTTGTGATATAAGGACACCCATGCTTTCAGCCATAGATGATTGAAGAGTATCCCCTCCAACAAGACCACAAGCAAGACTTACTACCTCTGTACACTTACCATTCAAACTCAGCACTTCTTTTTCTGCCAATGTCTTGGAATGTACATAATCCTGAAATATCAGAGAGATGATTTCATTAAAGGATAAAATTAATATGCTGTCCGGATAGACTGGTGAACTTTTGACGTCAAAGGAATCTACTAAAGCTGAAATAAAAAGCTATTATTATCTGACAGTGCATTTCAACCCTTATTCTGGAGTTAACTAAAGGGGTCAGTGCCTGCCAATCTAATGAACATAAGACCCGCTGACCCGGCATTTGTAGCTCGAGTCAAAACCAGAGAAGTAGAAAATTGCGCCAGGTTCGGACTATTTTAATCAATACTTAATCTCAATAAAAGAGATGAGTAAGAGCAGATTTTGAAATTACACAACATTAGTACTAATTTAATCAACATTTATTAATCTCAAAGTATCTTAATAAATCAAAAGGTTGCTTTTACTCTTTGTTAAAAACAAAATACGAGTTATATAACATCTAAGAGATATATGCCATGATCTAGAGATTATAAACATACTGAGAGCGAGTCATTGCTGTATGAAAATGAGAGATTGAGAGGAGTCCAACAAGTTTCATCTATTGAATCCTTAAAGCCAGAGCCATCGTCATTCAGTGTTGATGCGGCTACCACAGAGGCAGTGTAGATGATTCTCTTCACTGTTCCTGATCTTATGCAGGACTGTACAATGCTCTTCACCCCTGCTACTGCAGCCTCAGAAGTATTTTTGTACTGCATAAAATGCGATAGTTTAAAGAACTCAATAAGAACTGAACTGCAAAGAGATTGGAAAAGTAGCTCAAAGTGTGGCTCATTTACCTTCAAGAGCTTGACCTCTTCCCTTGTAAAAGGATTATATTTTACTCTTGAATCTCGTGAACACACAGACGCACGCGCCAATGCGTGCTCACATATAAAATGAATGATATAATTGGCAGAATAATTTTATCGACCCACAAAACCATTATCTTTCTCAGAACCACTTCCCCAACTTCAGACCAAATCTTATCAATTTAATGAAGGAAAGCAGATATTACCCTAATTTTTTTTCCCTATCGTGATATCCTTTGATGAGTATAATAATCTTTAATCATAAGAACCGAGCTAAACGACTGGGGAGCTCTAATTCCAGCTCGCGATAAGAACACTAATACAACCATTGTACTTTTGCAGATTTTGGCAATCAACATCCAAAGCAAGTCTTTGTTAACTAGAACAAGATAATCGTGATTTACGGTCGTATTTGATTCATGTAATCTAGCGGCTTATGACCTTCACTAAATGGAAATCAAACCTGAGAGTTGTGTGTGTTATGTTGCAGTGGAGTTGCCAAATGAATAACAACTTCACACCCTTGAATTGCCAATGCAAACTGATCAGGATCATATATATCTGCCTCGAAAAATTTTAGCCTTGTTTCAGCATGAGGAAGACCCTTGAGAAGCCCCACTTTTGAGGGTTCACCTGGAGTTCAGTTTTCACAGCAAACAAGTGACATTTGAGAGAAACGTTTGATCCATCATATATGGTTAGAACTCAATTTGATTCGTCTAAAACTCAAACAAGTCCCCATTTTGCACGCAGTTCAAGGGTAAAAATGAAAACAATAATCAGAGCTTGTTTGATAGAGATTAAAATCGGATTAAAATTGAAAAATTAGTTGTTATTGTTGACTTTTATTAGACGAGTGAAACCCAATAACGGTCATATTTTCAATTTTAATTGGATTTTAATCGTTACCAAACAGGACCTCAATTTATAAAGAACTACTCCTCTTAAGGGTCGAGCTTTATGATGAAAGCTCAATACTCAATATTGTTGAATATAGAGAGGGAGGGAGGGAGACCTAGATTCCTGAGTGTTGCGTGAACTGTGTAGCCTCTGTGTAACAATTCCTTAACGAGAAAAGAACCCATATAGCCTGAAGCTCCAGTTACGCAAACCTTGACGTTCTTCTCCATTGTCGAATCCCACGTGCACAGTTTGATGTTCCCAAAAATATATTGGACATATAAGTCTAGTCACTTCTTTTAAAAAGTCAAGTCAAAGCAACTTTTTAATTAAAAAGACCATGAATTGTCTTTTTTTTTTTTGATACCCAGGTATCCACCTTACAACGACTAAATCCTGGAGTCTACACCCTTACCCCTCAAGATGCAGACGGGTAAACCGCAGGTTATGTCCCAAACTGGCCAGTGTTTTTAAGTGCTCCCAACTGATCTGCCATGAATTGTCTTTTTTTTAATTAGATCATAGATGGCCTCAAGATACAAAGAAAGAAAAAATACAATTTGTAAATTATTAAAATATCATTGTATGTAAAAAGACATAATACCCTAATTTCCCTTTCAATTTCCATTTAGCCCTAAATTCATTTTGGCTTCCTTTCTTCCACAATGGGATCGACAACTCTCTGCAACTTTTTTATCATCATCCTCTCTTCTTCATCAAATCCTAAAATCTACTATCAGCATCCTCTTAAACACTCACTTGATTAAAGTAAGTAAGCAAAACTTACAATATTCTTGTTGGGTATTTGAAGAAGAAGAGAACGTAATGTTAAATTTCAATATTTTGGNCTCTGCAACTTTTTTATCATCATCCTCTCTTCTTCATCAAATCCTAAAATCTACTATTAGTATCCTCTTAAACACTCACTTGATTAAAGTAAGTAATCAAAACTTACAATATTCTTGATGGGCATTTGAAGAAGAAGAGAATGTAGTGTTAAATTTCAATATTTTGGCTACTTTCTTTTTTAATTTTTCTGAATCACATGTTGTGATTTGTGTGTTATCCCTCTCGTTTTTTTTTGGAAGTTCTTCCTATTAAATGAATGATAAGATAATGGATAGTGTAGGCTTCTTTTGCAAGACATGTAACTTAATCTTATTTTGATCATACTCCATGCATCGCTTGCTGATATTGTAACTATGTAAAATGTGAAATGAAAAGAAATAGAAGAAGACCAAACAAGAGTTGATTGCAAAATGAAAAATTCAGAATATTTTTGTTGGTTCGAATCCTACTTCGTGGTTATGGAGGCCAAAATCAAGTTCATACCCTTAATTGTGCTATTGGTGTTTTTACATGAACATGTTCTCCGAAATTTAATACCCTTCATGGATTGTTTTCTGGTTAGAATAGAGATGTCTTGAAGTGCTTCTATTTTATTTCTCTTTATTGCTAATATGCTTACTGTATTTTAAATTTATTTTTTTAGCTACCATGATTGGAAGAGCTTCAATTACAGATCATAATAAATATTTTACATAGTAGTTGCAGGTAATGTACTTATAACCTGATTTATAAATTCTTGCCATAGATTCAATCTCAATGGGAAGATTCCATTTATTATGTCTGTGCAGAGTTGATTTTATTCTCTATTCTTTGCCTTCTTGTTTGATACATAGCTTGGTTGCTGTTGTTCTATTTTCATGTCTTTTTTTATTGCCAGCCTTTTTATGATACTTGAAGCTTTTATAATTCTTCAAATATGGTAATGGTAATTTATTGTTAAACCCTTATTTCAGTGAAGGGAATGAATCTAGTAAGAGAACTAGAGAAGGACTTAAAAGTTGCAAATGCTATTCTATTTGTTGTTCTACTGTGAAACATACATTTCATTTTTTCGTCCAGAACGACTTACATATTGTTTTATAAAAACTATAACGGCTTACATCTCGTTATCAAGAATGTACTAAGTTTGATATCTGATGAAATTTTACCATTTTTATGTTTAATTGCAGTTATGGACACCATGGATATGTTATGGATTCAATTAGACATCTAGTTGAATATGAGTAGTCAGTTGAAGACGTTTGAGAATGGAAATATGCAGTGTGATTTGTCGTGACTTGTAACTTTGTTATTTTGTACTTATTAGAAGCACGAAATGATTTATTGAATTTTGCAGCCATTATGTTATTTTCGCTTTCGTGCTATTAGAACTAAGTTAAAGTCATTTTTTGTCGTCATGTTTTTTTCACATTACAGGCAAACGACTTTTATATCGTTATAGTTGACGCATATGTCGTTCCAATATAAAAAATGCATAGATTTTCATAACGACATTGAAATCGTTCATGAAACACAAAACGATATTGATGTCATTTCAGTATGAAATACACGCTGATTTTCATAACGCTATATAACTCGTTACTGTAATAAAAAATGACTTCAATATCGTTTCATTATAAAATACACACTACTTCACTGATCTTCATAACGATATTGATATCGTTCCCGTAACAAACAAACAATTTGAAAATCATTTCAATATGAAATACACACTAATTTTCGTAACGATATGGACATCGTTCCTGTGATAAAAAAATGACTTTAATATTGTTTCCGTATGAAATACATTCTGCTTCACTGATCTTCGTAACGAT
>CAIGRQ010165946.1:0-11723 GCA_903798375.1 Fraxinus sp. D2006-0159 | reverse complement strand
AGAGAGGAGTTTCATTGTAAAATCAATTTGATAAAGTGTGGGGCGTGTTGAAGTCTCTTAAAAATCAACATTGTATAAGAAACGGTGTTCCTTGTTGTAAGTCATCGTGTGGGTCATATTGAGATCTCGTAAAGCTCAATATTGTATAAGAATTGATGCTCCTTGTTTGTAAGTCACTGGAAGCATTGTAAAGGGTTGGATTGCACCATAAGTCAATCAACATAGTGAAAAGGCCTTGCTCGTGCCGGAGAGCTTGATAACGGAGGACGTAGATTATTGTTTTGGATCGAACCTCCACAATTATATCGTTTACATTCTCTATCCCATTTTCTTATCGTTTTTATATTTATGTTTATTATTTGAATTAATCTACTTATCGTCTTTATATTGCTCAAATTGCTGATACTTAATTATCTTTGTATTTGTGCATATTTGTTGAATTGCTCTAATTGCTAGTATATTGTATAATACTTGAATTTATTTTAGAAAAAAAGTTTTAAAAACCAATTAACCTCCTCTTGATTAGTTATTCTTGGACTTTCAATTGATATCAGAGCAAGGTGCTCAATTTTAAAGAAAGGAAAAGTCAAACGCAGAAACGGAGAGAGAAAGAGAAGAGAGAAAAAGAAGGAAAAAGGGAAAGGAAAGGAGACTGCAAACACCAAAAATTGACGAAACATGAAACTTTCTGGTGACATCTTTCCATTTTTGCTTGTTTTTATTTTTACAATATGAATAACTAATTTTTATATTAGGAAAAATAATGTAGTTGACTTGTGATCCTTTTTTAATCAAGATTTCTGTGATTTATTTATTTCTGTGTTGTTTTATTATGAGTTTAATGTATTAAATTATTTGATCAATAATTTGATGATTATGTGAGTCTCTTACGAATTGAGATGTGAGTTTGAGGTTTAGACCATACAATAAAACTCAATAAATTAGTATAACGTGTAGAGATACATATACTAATTATTGCGATCATAATATGAATTCTTAGAACTATTGTTTCGTTTAACTAAAGTTGATTCATATAAAGATATGGAATTGAATTAGTTAAATAGTCTCAATGAGAAATCGAGAGGGGTAAATTGAATACAATAGAAGAATCCGATCAAACACTACATTATGCTATGAATCTTGAATTAAGAACAAATGTGATCAATAGATAAAATTGTTCTGTCCTAATATTTATTACATATTTGAATCTTCAATTATCCGTTGTGTGCAATCTTTTTATATTTACAATTTGTTAAAAGTAGTTAGAAAAAAATAAGCACAACCACCATAATTATGTACTTGCTTTTGTCAAATAGGAGTTAAAAAAAGTAGATGAAGTCCTGAAATATAGTCTTCGTGGGAACAATATCCAGATTCAAAGGTCCACTATACTGCTTGTTACAATAATGTACACTTGCGATATAAAAGACGTAACATAGACGCATTCTCAATACAATTAACGATATCTTAAATAAATTTGTTAAAAATATCCAGATTGTTATCAACGTGATTTGAAAGATCCATTTTAAAATTGAAAAATCTTTCAAACAAATACAACTTATTTAGAGCATACTTAAACAAATATAAATCTTCCAATTTTTTCAAAGTTCTTTTGTAGAATCAATTTTTTCAACTTTTATCAAAACAACATCAGATAGATGTAAAAATAATTGAAGTGTAAGCAAGTTCATCATATTCTTTTTTTCGTGTTTCTGTTAAATTTGCAGAAAATTTGCTATGTATGGTTTTTTGAAACTTTTTATTGAACTAAAATCCCATTCATATTTTGTTACTAAATTGAAAAAAAAAATATTTTCTATTGAAAATTCCACTTCGAAATGTGAAGATATTTTTGAAAAACAGAACAACTAAAGTGCACAAATAGGTCACACAAAGGAATAGGACCGGAATATACGTTGTTCTAGATTTTCATGGTTTCGTGATACTCGAGATCTCAGTATAAGGGAATGTTCAAGCGGGTCAAGTCTAGGTGTTCTAACAGAATAATCAATACAACAAGAATATAAATCAACAAAAATTCAAGTTCTTATGCAATGTTGTCTCACACAGTGACTGAACGACAATTAAAGTACAAAAGAAATTATCAGCTTGCAATCAAATTCAACACTTCAAATAGAGGAAATAATTCCTAAATTTCTAGCCAAACAATGGTTGCCCACAATCCTAATGTCATTCCACACGATGACGCGTTAATGCTGAAATTTAAATTTGGATAAGCTAATATACCATAGTAGACCAATCTGAGTCCATAAATAATGAGAAATGAGAATTTATTACTTTAGGGTCACCACCATTCGCCCAAAAGTCTCCAATAATCGCAGAAGTCAATCAACCGCGATCGAATCCTGAAGACGCGAAGGATAAATTTGTTCAGACTTCATTATATAACCTGAAACAGAAAAATAATGACACCAAATTGCCAGAAATGATGTTAGGAATAATCTGTCGAAGACGTCGTACGCGTCACAACACGTCACCAACAAACTCTGCCGTGGGCTTGCCACCCTGGTGCGCCTCCACCTTCAAGTTATGTTGGTGGTCTCTGTTTCTCCAAACTCATTCTAGTTTGGTCAGAAATCACGAAAACAACCTAGATTTTTTGTAGTTTTTTGAACAGTTTTTCATTCTATTTTCTGATTCAATTCTGTCAATTTCTGATCAGTAGAAGATGGATCATCCTATCTCAACAAGACGCTGCTGATTTAAGACATTGAGAAGCTGGTGAAGAAGAACAAGCAATCAACATAAGGATCGTTCATTACCTAGTAATTGCATATATGATGTTTTTTTAATGTCATGTTTAAGGTCAGATTAGCAGTTCAGACAAAATCGGAGAATGTACGGGATCGTTGACAAGTAATAGATGAAGTGAATTGTGAGTTATCGTGACACGAGTAATCATGTTTAATCCAAGTTCACTAGTTAATATTAAATTCGATGTTCGTGACACAAAAAGAGTTATTAAGTTGTTTATATTAATTCTAAACTAAGAAAGCAATAAAAATTGTTCTGTCAAATATATGAATGATTGTATTCGATTTTTTAATCCCCCTATTAGTGCTATTCCCAATTCTTGACCCATAAAAAATAGTATTATTTTCTAATATTAACGACAATCGATAATCCAATTTTATTCAATATTCTTTTTCAAGATACATTGAACCTATATTTAACATGACTCAGTTCTATTCATATGAAAAACATACATTGATTAACAAAACTAATCCCCCGAGATAGCACACACTATAACTATTATTCATAATACCTATTATCCGTATGTTAAATATGCAGTGTTCAACCTATTGCGAGCATCCCAACATTACAAATAGGTAACAAGTTATCCAATTGGTAGCTAAGCATTTAAATAACACAATATGAATGCATAAATAGTAAGAAACCCAAGAAATTACTAAATTAACGAGTCATGAATTGAATTTAACAACTAATAATGTTCATCATCCATCCAATACAAAGAAAATTCAACCGACCATGTTTATAATGATAAAACAACAAGAAGAATGGAAGAACATCACCCGAAATTTATAAATACAAGAAAGAGATGTCATGGTCTAATTCTTGTTCTTGATTATCAACCTCAAGATTTGATTCTCCAAATCCTTGATGTTCCTTGATTCAATCATTTGCTAGATTTATTCTCATCGCCAAGTTATATTGAATTTGCCCCTCGTTCTTTAATGATTTTATGATATGGATCTAATTTGAAAGGTGAGAGAAAGATCTTTCAATGGCTGCCCGTGCCTTGTATTTTATATGATGAAATTAGGTTAAGAATCAAGTTCAAATTAGCTTCCAAAAGAGTTTCATTTTCAATCAAATTAGGAAAGTTGCCTTCAGTGCACATGATTTTGTCTTTATACAACTTTCAGTATTTTAATCATAACTTTCTCTCGGGATATCCAATTGAGGTGATTCAAAGTACATTGAGAAGATAACCCAATGAAATACAATTCTTCTATAATAGAATTTATTCAGTTCTAATATTTACTATTCCAAAAATGGGTCTCATTCATTGTTGACTTCTTATTGCGTCCAATTGATTCTAGCAATCTCCAATTATCGATTTGAAGTTCGTCACAAGTTTTGAACATTTGACTTTAGTACCCCAAACTTTGGGTTTGCTTCATTTTAGCCATTTATCGCTCTTTCTTCTAATTCTTCGTCCAAACGAGTTTTTTTCATAATAAAAGCAATAAATAACAAATTAGACACTAATACATCCAATGAATAACAAAATATCATCATTTGAGACCCCGAATAAGTGTAAAAACTGCACTTATCATAAGCTATTCACTGTAATCACTCGCCTTTTATTAAAAGAAAACCAATTCTTGAATCCCTTTCATGCTCACGTGTCACTGAAGTACTGCTGGAAAAAAAAGAAAGAAAAATAGAACAGCAAATTTTGGTCCAATTTATTGTAATCTGTTAGATTATTTTACTATGTTGATCAAGATGATGTGTTGACTGTTAACTGGACTAGTTCTTGATTGTTTACTGTCGGTTTGTTGAATTGAAGCAAAATTGTGTTCCACATTACAAAGTTCAGAATTGATTAACGTAAACGTGTTTTACAATCATGATTTTGTTACTAGAGAGGCTACGTGAGATGTTGCCAACTGTCACCTCCTACACCGTTGGATTGACTTGCCTTCCGATGGCTTCTATTGGACACTCTGTTGGATATCTGTGATACATTCATCACACAATTTGGCTCTTCATTCTCTCTTAAGTTTTGGCTTCTGGGTTCTCTTAACTTTTCTATCTGAGTTCGTCTCTCTTCAGGTTTTAGAATATATTTCATCTTCTAAATCGTCTTCTGGGTTGTTGATTCTTGAGTTATCATTGTAAATTGTTCCTGCGTGAACATTAGCCATTTAAAGAGAGGTAAAAAGAATGACTGGATGAACTTGTATGTAGTTCAATATTTCTGCATTTGTTTGGTAATATTTTCAGGGAAATAGGTAAAGCACAGACTGCTGCCGAACTGTGGAAAAAATTAAATGATATCTATTTGAATAAAATCATTCCAAACAAGGTGCTTCTTAAACAATTTGTTTTGGATTTAAATTGGATCCCATAATTGATCTTGAAATCAATATTGTTCATAGGTTTAACTGATTATCCCGTGACCTTGCCAATTGCGATGAGAAACTCTCAGAAGATCATTTGGATGTGGTTATGCAAAATTCAATTAGTGATAAATATATGGATGTTAAAAATGTGATTGAATACGGTAGAGAAACCCTAACCACTAATATTATTATCAGTGCTCTAAGAAGTAAGGAGTTGGAGTTAAAATATGAGGGTAAGGAGTCTGTTAGTGGTGAAAATCTGATGGGTAAATCCAAATTAAATTCTAAGAATGGAAGTTCTAACAAGAAAAATGGATACAAAAAGAAGGAAAAATCTAAAGAAAAAATGAAAGGTAAAGCTAAAGGAAAGAAATGCTTTTACTACCAAGAAGAATGTTATTTCATCAAAGATTGTCCCAAAAGGCTTTGCCCTAGTCTGTTCAGCCTAAAATCAGGAAAACATGGCTTTTTTGACCCTTTAATTTTTAAAAAGTGGGGACCACCATCTCACAAAGGATTTAAAATGTGCGGCCATTAACGGTTGGAATTTTGATTAATAGTGGCACCAGACAAATCTTTAATGATATGAAAAATAAGTTTAAAATTGGGGAATGAGCAGCTTTAGCCTATAAAAATGAGGCTAATACTGATAAAGTTTATGTGGCCGTAAATTGTCAACTTAGTAAAGAGTGGATTCTTGACTCTGGCTGCATCTTTCATGTGTTAAAATAAGGAATGGTTTACTGAATTTGAAAATGTAAATGGAGGTCAAGTTTTAATAGATAACCACTTGTGATGACAAATTAAAGGGGTAGGAACTATTACAATAAATCTAAAAAATAATGTTGACCTAGTTTTAGAAAAAAAAAGAAAACTAAATATGTTGTAGACCCGTAGAGAAATCTTAGCTCCCTAGAGGTTCTAGATGACTTGAACCATGACATTAAATAAATAAGAGATACATTAATATTTTGAGAGACTCACAAGTAATTATTGAAGCTTTCAAGAGACATGGTCTATACATATTACAAACTAAAGCCTTTTCAGTTCCACTTCGCTAGCTATCTCTATTCAAAATGATAAGTCACAAATATGACATAAAAGGTTGGGTCATATTAGTGACAAAGGATTACAAATTCTAAAAAATCAAGCTGCATTAGGTAAAGATAATAATAATAAAAAAAAAAACTCAAACTTTTGTGGTTACTGCATCTTACGAAAGCATAATAAACAACCATTTTTACTTGGAATGATAAATATGTGTCTATACTCGAATATTTACATGTTGATCTACGGGAACCAACTACTATAACAACTTATATTGGCTACAAATATTTCCTTCTAATCATTGATGATTTTTCTAGAAAAAATTGGCATTTTCTTCTAAAATCTAAATATGAAACTTTCAATGTTTTCAAAGAATGGAGAATTTTAATTGAAAATCAAACTGATAAAAAAGGTTAACGCGTTGAGAACTAATAATGGTTTAGAGTTCTCTAATTTTGAGTTTGATGAGTTATGCAAGTTATCTAGTACATTAAGACGCGGAATAGTAACACACACTCCACAGCAAAATGGATTAACTGAAAGAATGGATAGAACTATTCTTGAGAAAGTTAGATGCATGTTATTAAGTTCAAACCTCTCAAAGTTATTTTGGGAAGAGGCTGCTAAAACTGACAGTTATTTGATAAATAGAAGCCTTGCTAGTGTTATTCACTTCAAAACTCTTGAAGAAAAATAAAGTGGCAAACCTGTTAAATTTTCCAACCTAAAGATCATTCGATGTGCTACATTTGTACATTGGTATGAATGCAAATTAGAGCTTAGGGCTCTGAAGTATATCTCTTCGTAGGTTATGGTAACGGGGTACAAACTATGGGCAAGGAAAACCAGAGGCTTTAAAGTCATTATAAGCAGAAATGTAGTATTTCTTGATAATGAAATACTTCGTCTTAAAATTGAAAGAAAAACTAACCCTAACATTCTGACAGATAAAAGTGAAAGAGATATTGTAATTAAGGTGGATCATACTGATAGTGAAAGTGTGAAACTGATGAGTTTCATCATGAAACAAATGTTGAAGATGGTGAAAGAAATGTTGAAACTCCAAATGATGGAGCTTTAAATGATGAATCGGAAAATGAAAATGTTTTATTCCTTTGTACTTGGACTTAATTTTAAGAGAAGTAACTTTGATATTTGCCAAGTGCACTTAGTAGATATATGGATAATCCTTGTAAGATGCATTGGGGAGCCAGTTTCTCGGGTACATTAAATGAACTTCTAATTTAGGCATATAGTTTAAAAGACAACCAAAATATTCAAAATTTTCCTCCATGTAAGGAGGTTATCTGTGCAACTACGCTTTTGTCTTAATTGTAATGGTGAGCCTTGAAAGCAAAAAATGAGAATTTTCAAAAAAATTCTATGTTGTGATTTTGATTTATCTCTACGTCTAAGATGATTTTCAACCTCTCTATATAGCGGACATACACTTCGAAAACATCTAATCCTCAACACCCTTTCAATAATTCTAGACAATCAAAACAACCACCTTGTAGATACATTTACTAGGAAATGAAATTTCAATACTTGTGTTGACCCCACTTTTTGAAGAGGTGATATTGTCAACGGGTCCTAACTCCTCCGGTGCACATGCAAGCTTTTGTCATGCACACTTAGACAAACCGTTAGGGCATACGACTAGACTCTGATGGTGGGGGAGGTGATCACAGACACTTTGATGGTCAAGTTAGTATGGTGGAATATATAGTGGATGTGTAACAAGTCTAAGACACAGATTTATCAAGAAAAAGGGTTCAAAACTGACGATGCTATATAAAGTAACAAAGAGTATAGAGTAGTTTCATAATGTAAACTAGCATTACCTTGAAATGAAGCTAACTAGGAGCTTTTATAGTAGAAGATGAAGAATGTGAACCATTGGATGAAAGTGCATGTGGCTTCATCCTTACGGCTAGATTCTCTTGTAAGTGCTATATCAATCCATACTTCATTGAGTGTAACGACTGTTGAGCAGCCTTAGCCTACCATGTAAGAATAAACTTAACTAATTGGCTAAGCGGAGCAACCTTTTCAGTGTCTTGTCACATCATCCCACTTGCTACATGATATTGCACAAAAATCTTCTTTGGGAAGCCTCTGCCAATATGCTCCGACAACAGGGGTCAACTATAGCCAATGGGTTTGGCCTAGCCATATTGGCTCGGATGCTCATGAGTTCGACCAAGATTGTCGTGTCATCAAAATGACGGCTCGAGCCTCCATCTTCTGCGCACATGTGCACCACGTGGCTTTGACCGGAGCCTCATTATATGAGGTGTAACAACTTGTACAAAGTGGGAGTAGTGGATACACATCAACATCTCACCATTTACCCACTTATCCACTTAAGTTTATAGTGCTCTATTAAACAAGCAACAACTCTCATTCCCTACCTAAGTTGTTTTATACACTTATAAAAATGTAGTGTCGACCTCATTTCTACATTATAAGTAAGCAATTCTATTAATTTCAAAATGTATAGTGAAATGAAAATGAAATTTTAGTGACTAATCTTGAACAAAAGAAAAGTTCTGTGACCATAACAAAATGTGTTTGGTAACTAAGTATTTTTTATCCATTTAGAAATTGTAAAATATGATGGAGAAAAAAGATACCGTAAGGAATGCTAAAAGGAAATAGTTTACTCTTAATTATATTATTAAATTATTATATAATAAATTAAAAAAAATACAAAATCATGGAAATCTTTGTCTCACTAGACAATTAGCTATTAATATCAATGACTTTTTACTAATTTTGAGAAACAATAATTAGAAGACTTGCATCAAAATAGAAAATGAAAATGTCATTTTATAACAATTAGCATTCTAAAAGACATAGAAAAGCGTTGTCTAAGCATGCATAGACGTTAGACAAGACATGATAAAAGTGCCCAACTCCCCTTTTGACCCCCTGATGTGGGCTAGGTGCCAAAAGAGTGCTCCTATTTTTATTTTAATTTTTCAGAGCCATTTCTTGAACCTAATTGGCTAACGTAGGCTAGTCACGAAATTAGAATCGACGATTTCTTGGATCCATGTACCTTAAAAAGGATTTTGTGCTTTCAATTTTCAATTGTTTAGTGTTGTAATGTTTGGGGCGACATTGAATTATACTAAAGTGTGTTGTGATAATGCGACTTTTGCTTTAATGGTTGATGTACGCCTTTGTTATTTGGTTTGATCTCAAACTGTTATTAGGGAATGAGAGTGCCGTTTTGCGTCTCTTTATTATTTTCCCAGTACTTAGGGTTTTGTCTCTGGTGAATCTACTTCTTCGCGATTAGAATTCTGCGTTCTTGTAATTTCTGTGTAGATTTTTGCGAATCATGGTTGATCATAGGGCTGAAAGAATAGGAAGAGTTGAGAGTGTGGACAGTAATCTAGTTCAAAAATTTCGTTGATTAAGAGATCTGTGTGAACTTCTTGTACATTCTTCAGACATATTTGGTGATTTTGAGCATCCATATATCGTGGAGCTCCAAGGATGTAGGTTTGATCGAATCTCGTGAATAATTTCCAGTATTCTCGTTTGGTTTTATCATTTTGACATATACGCTTCTGTAGCTAACATCTAGTTTTTTGGAACTTGAAAATTGTTTAGCTATTTGAATTGAGTAATTATATTATTTTTAATTTTAATTTTCAAACATTCTTTTATTTATTTAATGGTTATGAAATAATTAATATAATATTAAAAATAATTAAACTTTTTTTTTTTTTAATGTTTAGACTTTGTTTATACGTGTCCAGATTCATAAAGTTTGGAACTTAATCTCACGGTCTTGTCACGCTTTACATCTTTTAAAATGTCACTGAAAGTGGAAATAATTTTATTTATTTAACATCTCTATATAGCAATTTTACACTATAAACTCAGTCGCATTAATTTTTTTTTACCAACACTTCAGTTATTTATTCACTTAATTAAAATCAGATTTTTAGCAAATTTTAATAAAATTTAACTAAATGTATAGTTAAAAAGTTGTGGATCATATAAAACATGTGATTAAAAATAGTCATTGACTTTGACTTTAATAAAAATCTTGATTTTAATTCCTATTTAACTTGGCTTAACGGACCTTCGTTGACGTCAATCAATCCTTTTCTTTTATTTATCAGATAGTACGTTGATCGAAATTTGCTTTATTTCAATTTTTGGCAACATCCCGTTGTCCATCAGATGCCTAAGTCAATAGGTCGTCATTATCTCGTATTGTTCTCATCTCTAGAAGAACTTAGAACTTTGGGTTTTTTAATTATTCTCTCTCTTTTTTTTAATGAAAAATACAGGTTTCTTTCTTTTTGAAACCTGAATTATTTAAAATCTTAACATTTTATTTAATTACTTCACGATTAATTAACATTAATCTCTACAAATATAATTACATCATAACCACCCATCCTAAAAATTCGTCGTCTAATCAAAGTCAATTTCGTCATCTTCCAATTAAATTTGCATGGAAAGAAAATAAATTTTAGGCAATTCAATTTTCTAAAATTTTATTTGGTATGATAATTATTAATTAAATGTAGTTGATTAATTTAACTTTCAACCTAAAAAATATTATAATTGTCCTTTTTTTTATCAGTAGATAGATGAGAAAGAGGAAATAGATGGGAGGGAAGGAGAGATACTTGAAAAATAAAAATCACTCCTCCCTAAAGAAAATATTTTCCATATTTTTTTCAAAAAATATGGTTATATGACCAAAACTTGAAAAAAATTGTCAATCAAACATCCCAAAAGTAAGATTTTGGGTCACGTTTCATTTGTTTTATTTTCTATGAAACTCAAATTCTTACTTTGGGTGATATGATCCAGGAGTCGAGTCCGACGAGGACAAGCTCGAGACGGGATCCGTTGATTATCGAAGAAGGTCCGATGACACGTTCGAGGTCAAAACGGGTGAAAAAGGATATGAGATTGCTTGCTCAAGCTATGGTGGAATAAGTTTCAAAGTTAACAAGTCAAGGAACAAGTTTCATATTGAGTTTGGAAAAAGAAATCAAATGGATCAACTAGATTCAAGTAGCAAACGAGCAGCGTGAATAAAAACGGGCATAACTTTCATCTCGGTTGTCAGATTTTCGTCCATGAGTAATTCCGGAAATGGTACGAATTCTGCACAGGGCTACGCGGGGGCATAGTACTTTTGGGCTAACAGTCGTACAGAAACATACGGAGAACAAGTTGGTGGAAAACTTTCATTTTTTCGCGAATTTCCTTGTTATACTATAATTCTATTTTCTTTCCAATTTTACAATAGTTTGTAACCTAATTACGTTTTTACTAGGTTTTTTTGGCCATTAGTATAAATATTACTTCATTATTCAATGTATGAACATTTGACAAATTTATTATTGAGATATATTCGAGATGCTATTGTGTTTTTCAACTTCGTTCTTCTTAAAACATTCTGAACCTATCAAGAGGATTCTTGTGGCGTTCAACACCGAGTGCGGATCAACGCATTCTGTAATCAAGAGATCTTTCAAACATCATTTTTTATTGGTTGCTTGATTCATTTAATTCTTGGTT
>CAIGRQ010165940.1:0-15054 GCA_903798375.1 Fraxinus sp. D2006-0159 | reverse complement strand
AAAAAAAAAAAAAAAAAAGTCATGACTTCTTATCTACATGTTACTGGTGGCACCTTGCAAGACTGAAATTTTAACTTTTCCAGAGATAAATATCAACTTCTAATGAACCTTCTCTGTGATTCAATCTGATAGCTCAAGTACTCACTTGAATATATTTTGCACATCACAAAAATGTACAATAATCTCCTCTCTGATTAATCAGTTTTTTAATAATGCTTTTGATCAACATTATGGGTCATTGAATTCCAAGAGCTCGATCACTTCTTCATTTGGAAAATGCATGCTTAAAATTTTGAGACGTCTTTATCATAGTTATTATGAATGCATATGCTGCACTATTTATCTTGTTGTTCACTTGTATTAGAAATACTGCTGACTTTGCATCCCTGCGTAAACTTACCAACTTTATCAATGTTTCTTTGTTTACATATCTACAATGTGATCCACATTCTTTTGCAGGTGGGATATGCAAGCTTTATTCTAAATGATGAATGAGTCTTCACATATAACTAGTTTATTATTAAGAATGAAAAATATGCGAAAGGTTTCATATATCAGAATGTGTCATATGTATCAACAGCAAAATTATTTTTGCAATATGGATATTGAATGAAATAAAATGAATAAAATTTATTTCATTTGAGCACGTGAAACGTGCTGCCAATCCAGACATATTTGGTGGTGAAGGGATTGGAGTTGTAAATAATTAAAGTAACTCAATTGATGAACTTCAACTAGATAGCTTTACTGCGGTCAAATGATGTCATTCAATTTTTTATTCCTAAACCTACCTACTGTACTTTGTGGTCCAGTTTCATGCTGAATACAGAAACAAACTGAAATACACCATGCTGCCACTATCCGCTCTTTGGCATAAGTTGTAGCTCCCCTCAAATTTTCCAATTTGTCTTGAACATCCTTTCATCACTACACAAATTTCTTGATATTTAACCGTCTTGCTTGATTTTTTTTCTTCTTTTGGGGGCCAAAAATTTAGGTGTATCATGAAATTTCTCACTTCAATCAAATATCAGTATCTCCTGGTTTGTCATCAATGATACTGATAGACCCACAATAATATCACTCACATAAGGAGAAAGAAGGAAAACGAATTCGAGTCAGCAGAAAGGCAGCCAATGCTGCAGATTAATTCTGTTATCTATTTCAATTAGTCAGTTTGTTATCTTTGGTAGGTGGGTAGTTGAGTCAGTGGGGGAAATGCAAATAAATAGGGACAGGGGTTTGGGGAGTGATTCATTCAGGGAATTGTTAAGAGTTTAGTGGGGAGAGACCTTGGTCTCTCGAATGCCCTGGATCATTGTTCTGTTCAATTCTCATTTTCATTGAAATAATAATACAAATCTAGTTCTGTCAATTACGTTGATCAGTACACTACATTCACAGCACTACAATCCATTTCTATCCTACTAGACACATATAATTCTTCCTTGCTGGCAAAGCAATTCAGGTTTATCCAATTGTAGCATCTGCTTCACAGAATCACAACAGGAGCAATTCAGTTGAAGGAACCCATCAGATACTTTCTAAGATTCAATAGTTCTTTTGAGATTGTCCAAAAGTTGACCTGTGTTTTCAAAAGTACATGAGGCTCACGCCTTGATGCATTCATTAGGAGCCTTAGAGTTTACCATTTGTGTATCATTTGTCAAAGCTTATTGGATGTTTCATCGTCTAAGCCGATAATGAACCTTGGGTTAACCAAGCTTAAGTCTCCCATTTACACTTCCAAGTATTTAAAACCAAATTATGGAATGGGTTTCCATGGCCAATTGTGTAGTTGGACTTCTTGTTTATCTTCACTTTTCTTTTACTTCGAACTTGTTAACAATGTCAATTCATCTGCTAGCTACTTACATCTTCTCATGTTTCCTCAGGAACGTGATCCCATGTTATCTGACCGTGTTTGGGAGGCTTTAGTAAAATCTTTTGCAAGTCAAATGAAGTCTGTTTTTACTGCATCAAGCTTTGTCAAGGAGATATTCACTACAGGGTATCCAAAGCTATTGTCTATGATTGAGAACCTCCTTGAAAGGATCTCACGTGATACTGATGTTAAAGGAGTTCCACCAGCTCTGGCTTTAGAAGGAAAGCAACAAATGATAGCTGCCATTGAGATTTTCCAGACAGCGTTTTTGGGGCTCTGCTTGAGTCGACTTTCTGATCTTGTTAATTCTGTATTTAACATGTCAAGCCGTGGAACTGTTCCCTCAAAAGAGCATATCTCAAGAATTATATCACGCATTCAGGAAGAAATTGAAGCTGTGCAGCTGGATGGACGTTTGACTCTTCTTGTCTTACGTGAAATCAGCAAAGTTTTGCTTTTGCTTGCAGAAAGAGCTGAATATCAGGTGCTCTTTTATTTCACTTTGTAAATTCCTCCTATTTTACCCCTAGAAATCTGTTCCACCCATGTTTTTTTTCTGGCAATTAACTATTCTGTATGGTTTGTGTTTCTATATTACTTATATTTAAATACTCATGGGGACGGTAAATTAAAAAGATAAGCAAACTAGTTGATTGTCCTAGTCCAAAACTATTCATTTTATCTCCTGCTGCAAATACTACTTTGATGCCTTTGAAGAGAATGTTCAGCATGTTGCGTGGCTATTAATCATACGTACCAGCTTTCAGCATCTCATAAACTAATGTATATAAATTTAACATGAAATTAGGAGTGTCAATATGGTTTTATAACTATTTAGTGCTATGCGCCAGACATTTTGGGTAGCTTTATTTCCGCTCAATAACCATGATTGTCCACATATGTTGTGCCAGTTGTGGTATCATCTTATTCGATAAACCATATTTATTCACTGATTAGCAGATACAGAAAAACCTTTAATTCCAAATCACAAGATAAGAGCCATTATCTTTCTTTGATTATAGATCAAGATGAATACTAGACGTATACGGCTAGTCACCAGATACTACCACCTATTCACATGGAAAGTCTTTTAGAAAACCCATCTACTTGTCGAGGTTATTTGTGAATTATTATGCTCATACTTTTAGTTTACGTAATGACTGGGAAATAACCTTCTTAAGCAATCACGTAAATAAATGAATTATCGTGGCTTTAATTTGTAACCCCTCAATGTATAACTTCTACTCTCTATTCAGTTGGAAAAGTACTTTTTTGATGGCAGATATCGACTGGACCTGAAGCACGCCAAATAACTGGTCCTGCGACTCCCTCACAGATCAAGAACTTTACATTAAGTCAGCATCTGCAAGAGATCCATGCTCGTGTAACATCAATGATTGCAAAACTGCCGACTGTTGCTTCAGATATTCTATCCCCTGCTCTTGGTACTATATATGGTGTTGCCTGTGATTCTGTGACACCCTTATTTCAAGCGATGCTTGATCATCTTGAGTCCTGCATCTTGCAAATTCATGATCAGAATTTTGGTACTCTCAGCATGGATGCTTCTTTTGACAACAATGCATCACCTTACATGGAAGAATTGCAGAAGAGCATTCTTCATTTTCGGACTGAATTTCTGTCCAGGCTTTTGCCTTCTTCTGGCGCTCTCACCGCTGGAGCAGAAACTATATGCACAAGGCTTGTAAGGAGCATGGCATCTCGGGTTTTAATATTTTATATTAGGCATGCTTCACTTGTTAGACCATTATCAGAATCAGGGAAGCTGAGAATGGCTAGGGACATGGCTGAACTTGAATTGGCAGTAGGCCAAAACTTGTTTCCTGTAGAACAACTTGGAGCACCATATCGGGCCCTTCGAGCACTTCGGCCTGTTATTTTCTTGGAAACATCTCAAATGGGAGACTCTCCACTTCTTCAAGATCTTCCGCCAAGTGTCATACTTCATCATCTCTATTCACGTGGTCCAGAAGATTTGCTGTCACCACTGCAAAGGAACAAGCTTACACCTGTCCAATATTCACTGTGGATGGATTCTCAAGGGGAAGATCAAATTTGGAAAGGCATCAAGTCAACTTTGGATGATTATGCTGCAAAGGTAAGGGCCAGAGGAGACAAGGAGTTCAGCCCTGTTTACTCTCTGATGTTGAAACTGGGGTCATCTTTTACAGGGAATCAATCATAACCTTTGTCAATTGACATTTAGTTCAAGCATAACAATCTGTCCACAAGTCTTCTCCTCCTCCAGATTTACCTTCAAAATGTCCCTGTAGGTGGTGGTGGTGGTACACTCTCAATCATCTGATTTCTGTCTTTTTCCTTCTATACCTCATATTATTGCGCGATTTTGTTTTGGGAATCATGTTCTTGGTTCTTTCATTTGTAAATCATTATCGATCAAACAAAATGATATGGTAGATAGTTTTAAGTTTTCTTCAAAATCCATTCATTATTAAATCATGTATAGTAAGAAACCTGTTATTTTCCCCAGTCTAGAGTCAGAATATTTTCTATATCATTGGCGCATTGGCAATGGCAATCCAGCGTTTGATATGTTAAGACATATACAGATGGCAGATGGTCTATTGCAGTTGTATGCATTTATTGATCAACTAGGACTTGTATGATTTTCTTTTTCTTTTTCCAGTCCCTCCTTGTTGGGCCCCTAGTTTTGTACTTCTGTTTGAAACTTGTAGAAACCTGACTGAAAGATAACAAGGGAATAACTCCTTGAGGTGATGCTATCCGAGATGGCTACCTAAAATTGAAGAATTGGTCAATCTTGCCTTGCATATTTCCAGGACTTTTTGTTCTTTTTCGTATCTTAAATTTTTTTGTGTTCTCTGTGTGTGTGTGTGTGTGTGAAGAAGACGAACCAGAGAATAGTTAATTGCGTGCCTTAGCTCTTTGTCTAATCTTGTATAAAAAAATTTAATTATTCGACCTCGTGTCATTTTCTCCTACGCTCAACTTCATGAACTGAAAAACTAAAAAAATATGAGAAGAATATCAACATCCATGTAATAATAACAAATCTTAGCATATAGCTGATATTTTCAGACATTCTACTCTCTCGCACACACATGAAAGAGAGAGAGACAGAGGGGGGTGGGGGTGGGGAGATGCTATTTACCTATGTAGAATAAACATCATTTTCTGCACATTTCTGTCTCGTGACTCAAGTTAAATATTTCCACCCCCACCTCCATTTTCAACCTCCGAAACTTTCGAATCCTTCTCAATAAAATTCATCTTAGTACTCTCCGATGGAGGTGGGAATCGACAAATTCGAGGCCAAACTGAAGTCCCTATCTAGTTTTCTAGACAACATGAGGAAGGAACCAAAGTCCACTCAAGTTCCCATGAAAATACCTAAGAAGAAGAATAAGAAACAAATCACCAGTATTTTATTAAAAATTTTGCGGCCCAAAGTTTATATTACGGACTGTTCAAATTTCAAGACTCTTGTTCAACAACTGACTGGTAATGGAAATTCTACACTAATCCTCTCCTCTCCATCTCCTTGTATATCTCAACCTGTAGATATCATTCAAGATCATGCATATCAAGAAAACAGTTGGGATTTGTCGGTCGATTCATCGTGTTTCAGTATTCCATTAGAAAGCTCCCCAGATTTACGAAGGCTCGAAACATTGGATTGTGTGATGGAGAATTCATTGGATATAGAGTCACAGTCACTGTTGTTGGAGATGGATCCAGTTTCTTATAATTATGATGCATGTCATGTCATGATTCAGCCAGAGGTCTGTGTTTATGATTATAATTTATCTGGCATCATATGATTATATATGAATGTATGTACACATTTGGTTCAAGAATCATTAGCCAAGGTCTATGTTGTGCATAGTTACATGGATATATTCTATCACTGTCTTGTATAAATAATTATAGGGAATGTACATTGTGTGCTTGCAAGTTATATTGAACTATGTATGTATATATTTTATACGAGGAACAATTGACTATGTAGATATCGCGCGTGTGAAGTGCATAACACTGACCCAAGAAACCCAACCAACAACTTCCCTATGTGCCAACTAGTGCAAGGTCATTGTTTAAAATAAATTATTTTCTTTTATCGTAGAATGATGTTCCCATTGAAGAGACGTACTTAGATTCTCAAGTTTATTGGGAATTGTCTCTACAATTCAAGGATTATGAATCAACAAATTATGATTGTAATAGAAAACCATTTGAGGTATTCTAATTTAAAATAAGAAGTTATTCATTATCGAAGTCTTACCTTCTCAAATTTTTTTTCCTCAAATGTTTTGTTATATGTATAAGTAAAATAATTTCATGAGCAGCAAAGGACTCCATGGCCCAATGGATAAGGCGCTGGTCTACGAAACCAGAGATTCTGGGTTCGATCCCCAGTGGAGTCGTCCATTATAATTTTTATTTGTCTTTCTACTAGAAACTCTTTTTTCCCCAAGGCATCAAATTATGCAAATTACATGCAGAAAGTTAGAGACACACACGCGAAAACTTAATTCAAAATACACCATATAGAACGAAAAAAGTTTTTTTATTTTTTATTTTTTTTCCCATATTCCTTCAGTGACTAAAAAATAATCTCTTTTAGCAAAAAAAATTAGGAAAAGAGTAACAGCTTGCTATTGACCCTTATTTTCTGTTTCTTGTTGAGTTGGTAGACTATACAAGGACTTAAGTTGTCTACTGATCAACTTGCTATTACTGAGAGCCATTCGCAACTCCAAATCATCCGACCACCATTGCTCCAAACCATGTGCCTCGACAAACTTCTGCTTTTCTTTCGATGACACAAAAAGCTTTGCACCAAACTGTATATTTGTCGGTTTTACATTTTCCTTATCAACAGCACTGCTGCCTTGTGATTCTTCCGAGTTAGTATAGTCACAACAAATGTAGTCACTATTATTTACGTACAAATGAGGTATCCATTGCTTTGATCCCAGCGCGATAGATTTCATCGTCCCCTTGTCACTGGTCGGCTGAGTTTCAATTGTCGAAGGAAGCATTGACTTTAACCTCTTCCAAACGACCTCAGCTTTTTCCCCAATGTTTCTTAAACTCATAGCTAAGGAAACCGAGGGTGGATTGAACAAATGTGCCTCCACATATATACCTCTTTGGGCTAATGCTTTTCCAACTTGGAGAGCGAAACCAGCCCCTAAAGAATGTCCTGCAATACATACATTGCTGCTTCCGTACTTGTCAGCAATCGATTTCAATGCCTTGAAAGCGCTACTAAATCTGACTGATCCCTTCAAACTTTCCCAAGTTAGGAAACGGAGATCATCTTCAATATCACGTCTAATTGTGGGGCCCTTAAGGAGTGTCCCTCGAAGTGCTAAAACAGCCTTTGGCGCGCCATTAGGTCGAAGCAGCACAAAGTCGGCCAAAGCTGCAACCCGGTCCCATTCAAGTATTGCCCCGAATATTGATCCATCTCTTTCATCAATAAGGGTTTCAGAGAGTTTGTACTTAAAGGGTATCCACCATTTAGGAGCAAGTGTATTTTCATCTCCTCTTCTGTTTTCTTGTCTGTCAAGTTCGAGCAAGTAAACTGCTTGTATAAAACATGCAATTACCGTCCTTTTATAATTACCATCCTTCCTGTAAATGTAATTTACTCAATTCTTGTCTGTCTTTTTGTACACTAGAAATACAAAAACAAATGCAATAAAAACTACAAAACATCAAGCTATAATTTTAAACCGTACATTTAATACTTCCAAATGCAAAGAGAAGAATTTACTATACGGAATGAAGTTCTTTAACAAGAATTATACAGGAGACTTGAAGAAACATTACATTTGGCAACATGTAAAGAAACAGTTTTCAGATTGTACTTTGAGATCTTCTGTATCATAGAAAGACAAATATCATACCTTCAAGAATTTGTTTCGACTATCTTCAGAATTCCACCAATAAAATAGATCTGTTAATTCCTATTTGATTAAACACATTACCATCGTTCTTTTGCAGATCATCAGCTAGAATCAAATTCAAATGAGGAACACAGAATGCATTTCAATCAACAATTCGATTCTAAGGTGGGATTAAAACTAAACACACAAAAGATCTTGGGACTCATTTACATAAATTCGATGATAACCCTCATCTTAGATCAACATAAAATCAAGAACTAGTAGAAATATCTAATGATGAAGCAAATAATGGCATAACTTGGGCATATATATAAATACAAACAGAGACACGTTAGAGGAGAAAATGAGAAAGTGGGGAGATGGGCACTGACCAACTGGAGTTGATGAGGTCTTTCCAATTAGGAGAAGGAACATTTCGGGGTCCAGACACATGGAATGCATAAGGATGATGATCTTCAGACTCCAACTCTGTTTTTTCTTTTAGATTCTGATTTTGATTTTGGTTTTGGTTTTGGTTTTGGCTTTGATCTTCTTCTTTGATTTCCATCGCCTGCAAAACTTCATTATTCAACTCCTCTGCGCCTCTCTTTCCCATTTCTCTCTTTACACACATAACCCTCAACTTCAAAGTGTACAAGGAAAGAAAGAAAAAAGGTCTTGAAATGAATCGAATATGGGGGAGGCTGGATTCAGGTTATGCCAACGGATTCTAAGAATTTATTAGAATTTAATGATAATATCTGACTTTTTTGAAAACATCTGCCTTTTGTTTTCTTTAAATTAAATGGAGAGCAACGGTCATATTTTGATTCAGATCAAGTCTCTGTTCTCCAACGTTAGCCGTACGTTGTAGGGTTAATTTTTATCTGGGCTACTTGCATATAATTTTCCTTATATAAATTAATAATTCATTTTCTACAATAATAAAGTGATTTGCCCTCGTGGGTGCATCAGGAAGATAATGGACCCACAAGAAATTTATGTGGATGATCTAATTTCTTGAACTTATATTTAAGTTGAGGTGTCCATTTATCTAATTATTAGCAAGTGAAATGGAAACTCGAATTAAAATCAGATTTTTAGTAGATATTAATAAAAATTAATAATAGTTAAAATGTTGTTATGCATAGTAAAAATTAATTAGTGAATTTCATTTGAAATTTTAATTGATTTTAATCCAAAGCAAACAAGGGGCTCAAACTCTTCCAACTATAAAACTAGAAAAACCCAAGAACACCAAAATAATCCCATGGCTCTGAATTTTGGTACTGCTTCTCTTCACCCAAAAGCTCATTCACTGAAAATTCGAAATAGAAAACATCCCTTTAAGCTCTATGAAACTTTTACTCCATCTCCATCTTCTTCGAAAGCAGCTGCTTTGTCTGAAGGAACTGAGAGTAGAGTCACAGATGAAGAATCCTCTGCTTCTGGTATTTTGGCATTTCTTGATTTTTTTTTTTTTTTTGGAAGGAAAACCCAGAAAAAATTGTATAATAACGACTTTAAGAAACTTGGATTGTTAATGTTTAGATGGTTTTTATTGTTTGATTTTCATGATTTTATGCTGTCGATATATGCACTTGAATCTTGATAAATAACTGTGAGGGGTTCCTAGGATTCACAGTCATCTTACATCAAACAGAGGTTATGCTACCCATATTAAGCAATCATAATGGACAGTAAACTTCATAAGCTTTTTTAGGTGTTAATGATGAACATGTAATCTTGTGACACACAAGTCCCAGAAAATATTACTTCATAATTTTAATTATCATGATGCAACTGTGTTGAGAATCGAATAAATTCTATGATCACCTGCATAGTAAACAGTTTGTTGAAAGTTAACCTATGATCTTAAGCTTTTAGACGAGTTGATCATAGAGATCTGTTGCAAGAAATGGTGAAAAGAGAAGGCTTGCGTCAAATACTATTCCTTTCAGATGGCATAGTGTTAATAAAAGACTCATCCTAATGTTAGAATTGCGCTCTATAGAGCAATAATGAATGAAACAAAAATAGAAACACGGAGGTTTAAATTGGCTTATCCTGTGGAATTTACACTATAGTTGAAAAGGAGTATACAATGGAGATCTCACACCCGCTAAGAAAACACGCACCCCCTCCCCATATTCTTTTATATAGTTTAGGAAGCTTGGGCAACCTAATACTGAGTGATAAATGCCCAATACATCTCTTTAAGTGATTTTATATCTAGACTCCACACAGTCGAACACCTAAATTTTAAATGATTTGTGGGTTATGAGGATTCCAAATGTTGTTCCTTGTCATGAAGTTCAACAGTAATCAAGAAAAAGGGAGATAGAAGTAAATTTTGACGACGATATATAATTATCACTCAACACTATAAAGGAAATAAATGCTGTTTGGGCATAAGATTATATGTCTAAATGTTAAAAATTGAGTTGAAAACACACAAATATCAGAGATTGCTGTTTTAATTTATGGCTTTATGATTGAAGATATCCACATGCTTCCTTTGGAACAAATCAAACCAATAAAAGCAGTATTATCAGTTCTTCTCCAGATCTCCTGTATTCCATCCCTTTCTTATAGCGACTTAATTTGATTTATCTGAGTAATGTCTTTCTGAAACCCTTTCAATTTAAGGATCTTCATCTTCTGCTCGGGTGCAACTGGATCTTTTGGAGCAACTCGCTTCTGGCGGCTCCTCTGTTAATGGTATTACCCAGTTTTGATTATAGCATATCAAATTTAGGTTTCCCTTTTCTTTTCCTTCTTCCCATGAGGAAGATATTCTACTTCTATTCCTTCAATAGATTATTTTGGGTTATTATTCAACAGGTTATCAGAGTGATGGTATCTCTGATAGAGTGACTATACGGGATCAACTTGCCAAATTGGTTGGAGATCGTGATGACGATTTCAGCATTCCACTGGGTAAAAATCTGAAGAAGTTTAGTGCTAAATTCTTAACTATTTCACAGAGGAGAAATATCAAAAGACAAGCTTACTTGAATGAAGTGTCTCAAAGGAATGATTCAGTTTTCTTTGCCACTATCGGAGCATTTGTCCTTTTTCCACCTCTCATCATTTTAGGAATTGCTATTGCAACTGGTTATGTGCAGCTATTTCCTTGAGATAAATTCTGTAAATATTGTAGAGAAATCACAGCTCCTTGTATTGATATAATCAGATTAGTCTTAACATTCAAAGGGCACATTTTTGGTCTATATACAGATCCATTATGACCTATGCATGTGGCCAATAATTTTGGGTCCATTAATAGTTTGATATTACGAAATTTTCTTAAAAATTTATTTTTTAATTCTTCATCTTTTATGCTATGAAGATGAGAGAATTTCGAGATGTTGCAGAACCGTTTATGGCGAAATCATCTCCTTTTTGGTCAAGTATGTGATTGCATGCATTATAACACTAGGGTCATATTCACTATTCCTTTGATGTATCCCTGAAATTTGTAGACACTGCTTACTTTATGTACGTCCAATGAGTTTAAAGGTTTGTTTCTTATGCACATCACAAAGTGAGATTTGATTGTGTCCAGGAGTAACTCCATAATGAACACTGATTTCAGTCATTTGTACTCCAATGTGAGTTTACAAGTCCATATATATATTCTTTATTCTGCAAATTTACTCTCTCAGAATCAAGTAGTTATTATTTAATTCATATTGCCTAAGAATTAGGCAGAGATTCCGATTTCTTGTACTTGAGTTTAAGAGGGTAAAGAATGAGCAAGGTGAATTTTGTAGCTGATTGATCCATTTTGTTGATTATAAATTTATTATATCTCTTCCTTTCTAATCTTTAGATTGGAGCAGCATTTCTAATTCTAGATGTTTGGCAGAGCTAAGGGGGGTTCCTTTTATTCCCATCTTCACCCGTGTTAATGAGGCCTTACTAATTGAATGAAAATATTGAAGCCTCGATACCATTGAATACTCGATCCTAGCCAATAGAAAAAAAAAATGGAAGAAAAGAAAAACCCGGAGCTGATATTAGTTAGAAGTACACTAAATTTCTGGCGTTTAGGTGTGTGAGCACAAATCAATGCAGATATGTGAAAAAGTCATCGGCGTCTGAATTCTCAACAGGGCTGAGGTGGAGTTTCCTTCAGGTTGAATCTTGGAGACATTTCTTGATCGGTAGGTTGAACTGCTTCATTGCATAAACTGACTCCTTGCTTCTTTATGTAGTGCCATTTTTCTTGGAGAAGGTAGAAGAAGATTATAAGAGAGATCTGAGCAGTGAATACTATGGTCCAAACCCTTCCACTTTTTGATGTTTTTCTATGATAGGATTGTAAACCTGTGTACACATTGACTACTCCCAATATAGAAACAGTAATCCCCAGTAGCCAGTGAAAGATAAACCAAATACTTCTCCCCTTTCTTCCCCTGCAAACAAAGAACAGGCAATGTTGAAGACGAAGTTTAAATAAATAAATTTCTCCCCTCTTTAGTTTGATCATATGTTAGTTTTTGATGAAGAAATGAATCATTTACCTGTTTGGTCGTAGGATGCCAATCAATGCTTGTAACCATATGACACAATAAAGGGCTAAGCCTATCCTCTGGTGATAATTGTTGAAAGAGTTGTCGAAGTATCTTATTGATAGTACTGCGCCTGCTGTTGCAAAGAGGACTGAAAGAGACTGCATAAGGTCACAGTGAATAGATAATAGGTGTTAATAACATAGTACTGGATAAGATTAATGAAGAAAAAGAAGTTAAAATCTTGTATGCAGTGTTGATGCCTACTGCAAAATCCAAACACGACCTAGAAGAAAAGAAGAGGCATTACATGATGATAATACATTGCTTTGGTAATAAAAGCTATTTAGTCATCAATAACTTGTCATGTGATTTGTACCTAACATCAATATAATATCCATATAATAAACTAAGTTCCAAGCTGAAATGAAATATTTGTGACACTGTAGGGACTGTTTATCATGCAAAGATACAGAAGAACATAATCAGAAATTTAAGGAAGCAATTTTTTTTCTTTTCTTTTTTTAATTGAAATGGGGCGTTAGTTGAAGAACTTGCCTGTATAATAGCATGAATGTAGAATATGATTCTTTTCCTTCTAAAATCCTCTCTGTTTGACATCCTCATTAGAAGTATACCAACTGGCATTAAGAAACCAACAGAAGCCCAGAGGAGGAATCCATGGAGTTTAATCTCAAATAACAGTTCGGAGGTTATCTGAAATTTAAGACACAATCAGTCGATCAATTCATCAAGATCTGGCATTAAAACATCAATATAATGGCTAAATTTATGCATCATAACATAGGGATTTATATAGTTTTTACATGTTTTGTATGTCAGATTGGATAATACTAACGATTAGAGAAGTTAAAATATTCTCATTTATGTTGTGCAGTGTTCTCCAATACCATATACCTTGACCTTGTGTGAACAAATGCTGCCATAAAAGTGAATTACCTCATGATTCTTGTGTGTGTATCTTGGATGGATGGTATTGGTTTTTCCGTGTTCTTGAGAAGAGCCGACTAAAGGCAGAAGATTAAGGACAGCAAAACCAGTTGGCGTGGCAAAACCCACCAGTTTCTTAGTCGATTGCATGTTTCAATCTTAATACGTTTCTTCCTCCTCTTAACACAAATAACTGAATAAGAACAAGAAGCCCTTCTCTCTTATCTTTTAATCCTAATGTGATCTAACGGATATTCATCATAACTTGCTTAAAAGAGAAGTTGCATTTCTACTTTTTTTTTCCTTCCAAGCGGCATCTTGTTTCTTATAAAGCCAAAGTAGAATGATTTGATTAATATTTCATTTGTTTTGATTGCTTTAGTTTCAACAGAGTGGGGATGGGGGTGGAGGTAGGGGTCCATTGACAGGCTTTTTGTTTTGATGGAGAGCATGTAGAATTTCAGTGTACAAGGATAGACAGAGTGTAATGGAGAAATGGAAAAATTCTATAAGTAATTCACGGTGGTCTACTGGAGTTTATAACATTATCTTTTCAACTGTTATACCACTATCTGTTATACCACTATATAGCATGGACAAAAAGGTTCTTTATTTTCAACAAAATGTACTGTGGGCTTCTTTTCTTTTGTGGTTCTCCTAACCCATTGGGCTGACCCGGTTTGTACTAATTTTAATTTTGGCCTTTGGATTAAGTGGATGGTTGGGATCTAATCTTTTGGATGAGATATTTTTTATCTTTGGTTCCTTCCTTGAGATTCTTCCAATTTTTCTATCACTTCTATATACTTCTCACGTGGGTTTTTTAAATGACTCTCTCTGAAGCTATATGGTCATTTTTATTTTCTTCTTCCTTTGGCCCAAAATCGACCCCTTGCAACCTGTTGATGTGAGATTATTATGCAGTACTTAAGCTTGAAATAGTAGTTGAGTGAGGACTGATTTCTCGCAAGATTTGGGTTTGGTTTGGTGGTAGGAACTCGACTATTTTGGTAGATTCTTGGATCGATGACCCAAGTCGAGTCTTGAGTTGTTTTGGCCGGTTCTCTAGCTCTCTAAGGAAGGTGATTTGCATAGACATGGAAGATGTTCCTGAGTGTAGACATTCTACCATTTTCGGCCAGTAAAAAGGGAAGTAACATTTCGATTTCTCTGTTATTTAGTAGATGTTCTGTTGATTAATTTATGCTATGGTTTATATGTTTGATCACATATTGTAGGCTGAGGTTAATTGATTGGGTATTATATTCTGTCATTGTGCAAATTGTAGAGATGTTGAACTTTATAATGCTGTCATTATTCCTAACATGTACCGTTTTCGATTCATTATTTTCTTTTCCTCCTTTAGTTGCTTTGCGAGACGTGAAGCCAATAGGATTTCTCATGCTTTCGCATGCCTTTTTACGAATGTTGACTTGATGTATCTTGGTGATGGTGCACTCGTTTGTTGGGTATTTTTGTGATACTTAAATAACCTCTAGGCGATGATGAGAAATAATGTCTCGTTTAACTTCATAAACTATTAGCCTGGGATTGAAGAATATTAAAAGGGTAAATTAGGCCCCATGCCGTCTTTAACTAATTAAATTGAATAATACCCTTTTAAAACTAATTAACCATTCAACCCCGTAATTAATACGTCGTGAACCTAAAACCCAAACTTCATTCAGTAAAAACCTACCCCTCAAACTTCATTCAGTAAAAACGCTCTCCTCCGTCAAAATCTCCATTTTCATCTCCATCCATTCTGCCGCTTTCATTTGTCTAAGTTCGTCTTTGTCTTTTC
>CAIGRQ010165924.1:0-13697 GCA_903798375.1 Fraxinus sp. D2006-0159 | reverse complement strand
CTATCTAAACAAAATGCGAATCCTGAATCGAAAATTGTTTATTTCCGCTGCGCGTGTATAAGTAGATTCCCAACCCGAGATAATAAAATTAACAAGATTTTGACACCATTACAAAGAATTTGTTGTTAAATTCAAGAACAAATAAATTTGGACTAAAATCAACTTTTCGAGCCTCCTTTTAGGAACTTTTTATATTATAAAATAAAATGATATACCATATCAATTTTCGTCAACATAAGTGATAAGATTATTATTGAAAGGTAGATCTATTGGAAGGTCCCATTGCTTTCATATTGAAATAACGAACTTGTCAATTATTCTTTAACAAATTATTAGAAGAATAATTAATAAAATTAACACGCGTTTGGTATAAATCCATGCGCCATTTATTATTATTGCCGCCTTATGATTCTGACCACATACCTTACATGGACCGTTTCGGTTCTACCTTACCGGTCCATTCTTTGTCTCAAATCCACATGCAATTTGCCCTTTTGACCGCGGAAAATCGAATTGAAGAGCTTCAAGATGCCGGTTTTCCTATNCCTTACATGGACCGTTTCGGTTCTACCTTACCGGCCGGTCCATTCTTTGTCTCAAATCCACATGCAATTTGCCCTTTTGACCGCGAAAAATCGAATTGAAAAGCTTCAAGATGCCGGTTTTCCTATGACCACCATTCTTCAATCCAACCGTTCCAATACAAGACACCCTAGGAGAACCCGGTTCAGAGAGCTGCGTTGGTGGCTTCCCTCCAGGTTCAGACCTGCTTCTGAACAACCAAGAACTTCGCACATGGTTCAGCGGTCGATTAGCATCTCCAACTAAGCCCAAGCGAGGTGTTTGAGTAGCACCGGGGAGTCCAATGAGAGATGGTCTGTGTTTTTGGTTGGAAGAGAGTGAAGATCGATTGTTAAACGACATGGAGTTTCGAGTTGAACCAGCAAGAAACCCGAGTTTAATGGAGGTTTTACGTTGCATCATTGCATTGCGATCAAACCAATCTTGTTCGTAGTCTTTGGGGACCCAAAACGAGTCAGGTGGGAGATCAAACAGGTTTTTTGGAGAATCTGACATAGATTTTTCAAGTGGAAAGCTTTGATGGACAAGAACATTGATGGATTCTGAAGCCATACGTATCTATATCTATATCTATATCTGTACATATATAGAGTCACGGAGGAAGAATTTTCACGGTGGGAAGGACAGAATTGAAATTTGAACAATAGTACAGGGATCTCCATATGACAATGACAGCATGATTCATGTTCATTCGATTATGACAACATATTAATTTTCAAACCCGTTAATACGTCCAAATTAATAGCTTTGGAGTCTGAAATCTGCCAAAAACTTGTAAATAAAGATGAGTAAATGCAACTTCGTCGACTTTGAAAGTCAAGTTTTATAGAGATATTGATATTCTTGAAATTTGATAGGTGCAATACATTAAGTTGTAAAGTCTAATTATTGTCACGGATCGATCCCAATTTCAATTTTGCCCTAATTTATCTTATAATGAGTCATCATTAGAATTTTGTATTACCATCAACGACAGATAAAGGTTAGATAAGATATAGTGTACAATTTTCTCTTATAAAAATTTTATCACAACGTAATCTCACGTTAAGGTGAGTCTCTATAAATCTTGCGTGTTCTTATATCTATTTTTTTGGTATGATTTTACTGCTTTTGGTAGTAATACTATATTCCTAATTCTCAAACAACATTATCTCGAGTGTTTAACATGTTTAAAACAAATAACAAGATTTCTAGTAGAGGCATGCCTCCGAGTTCTTTTGCGAGCATCCATGTTGTACTGCATTGCCTTAGCATTCACTTTAGCCTTTCAATCTCAACCTTGGAATCGTTTTAGCTCAACATTCCATCTGAGCAACTCTTTTGATAGTTGACCCTAAGCCCAAGCTTTGTCCTATCAAACTCGTCCTTCTTATGACTTGTGATCGACCTCAACATCAGCTTTGATGTCTTCAGCTAGGTCGTTTTGCTCTGTGCTGCAATTTTTACTAAGGTCTAACATACACTTAAACTATGAGCTCAACTAATTCCATCTCTATCTGTGTTGAAATTGCACTAGGGTATCACAGAACTCAGGTCATGTCGACCAACCTCCTGGCCAAGGTATCTTTTGTCACTTTGGATCAATAAAGATTCAAAAACAGTTTACTAGGTATTATAAATATAGCCATCAAAGAGTCGAGGAAAAACAGTAGTAGCACATACAAGGTTTGATACATTCGGCTCTATTCATGCCATTTCCAACTATACAGAAACTTCATCTTTTTTAACGTGAGAGAGAATACAATCCACAGATTATCTTCATTACCTGAAAGACATACGACCAAAATCATTAAAATCTGTGCCACTAGGTGATGGTCGAATAGCTTACTTCCTGGTAATCGAATGCTAGAGTTAAGAGATTCTTTCCAAGTTATCAAATTATTTATATTGATATTTTCTGAACTTGCCTCATAGTTTAAGGATGATACTGGCTCAAAGTTTCTCCTCTCGATGCCTCTTCATCATATGCTACCTATAATTTTAAAGATAAAAAATTATACAAACTCTTCAAAGGAAAGCCCAGCTAGGAAAGTAAAAAAGCACTGCAGCTGTATCTCCACTATGTTGATATTTGTCTTCCTTTGGAACACGAGGCATTGCTCATTAAGCATGCATTCATCTGCATGATTTTTGGACATTAACCTCATCTTATGTAGGGAAAACACTAAAAGTTCAATTTGGGAAGAATTTATGAATAGATATAAACGAGTGGTGGATAAGTGGATATTACTTAGTGGGTTTATAAATGGTCTATAAATTTTGCCAAATGAAGGCAAATTGGCAAGAGCATATTCTTTGACTTCAGGCTTGTATTGAAATTTAACTTCTGCGCAATTTCAATCATTGCACCATTATTCATATTCGAAGAGTAACAGAACCAGCTACACGATGGTCAAACACTGCATCCTCAACAGAACTTCAGCTAAAAGTTGACAACAGATTCATTGCCCGACAACCTTCTAAATCAACAAGACATCACAGACATCAGATTCATTGCCTGAAAACCTTCTAAATCAACAAGAAAATGCACCAAGGCACCTTCAAATTGTTCAAAAAGATTCTCTTTCAAAACCAGTCACTAGTGTATTACATATAAATGTATTTTCTATGTTAGTATAATGGAAGAAACAATAAAGAAGATAGGTTTACCCCTTGTTTGATGGCCATTATTTGGCAAATGAAAGTTTGAATAGTGAATTTTAGGAGAATGTGATTAAAAAGTAGGAAAAAGTTTTGGATTTATGTGCAGAATATTTTATTATGTGAATGTTTGGTTGAAAATGAGTATATGGAATAACTTTTTTTGAAATAATGGTTGTCAAACAGGGGCTCAAAGACAGACAGAAATAATCATACCCATAGTAATAAAACTTACCTTCAGAAATGGGAAAGGAGCTCAAGTTTACGAGCTTGGAAAAATTTGCAACGACCTTTGCCACTCGATTCAGTTTCTTCACTTTTTCTCTTCACTGGAGTGAAACCAACACTGGTTAGTTTCGATTGTCGTTTCACAGTCCTTCCATTGCTACCATCCTCATCAGTATCATCAGTTTCCCTATCAAAAGGAGATCTATTAAGAGTGTTTGGGCTCCATTATCCAAAAAATACATTTTTCTCTCTTATTTTCAATCACATTTTTCAATAAAATAATATTATACATAAACCCAAAACTTTCATTATCTTTTAACCACCCATTCTCCAAAAAATCACTATTCCAAAATACATTCTCTCTCAAAATCACATTAAAATGGATCCCTAGCAGGGGCTAAGTTTTTCTGAAATTTCATAACTGCATATTTTCGGAAATTAGATTACAGTACTTTGAGCCTATCAAGCCATGACCACAGTAGCAGCATAGAGATACCATGTAAAGAAAATCACTCAAGATTTTAAGAACTAAATTTAGTGATTGTGGATACGAGAATTTATAGTCAATATGAAGTTGCTAAAAAAATTCAAAGAAAATGAGAGAAAGCCAGTGATCATTTACATAGCACAAGAAAAGTAGAGAGAAAGAAAAGAAACCATAAGCAACAATGGACATTTGGTATCCTATGTTCCTTCAGAGACTAACCATAACACTTCAACCATGTCTTTGGAATAAGATGTACATGTTCCCCAACTAAAGCGCACCAGTGTTGGGAATCCGAAGATTGAGTGTTTATGATCTTCCAACCAGGCCTTTGTCTGTGGATCTGCAAGAAATCAATGTAAGTTTATCTATTGAGAAGATAAATTGACCACATAATATTCTAAATCAACAAAAAATAATGGAAGAATTACCTCCGGGATATCCAGATCCAAAAGTTGTATGCATGTTTTCAGCAGTTTCATCAAGCACCCAACCCCGCAAAGCTCTGTCTCTTGTGACCTGAAAGAAAGAACAGCTGTGACACTAAAACCATCCAGAAAAATATGACCACAGAGGAACGCGGAGAACCAACATAAAAAGAAAAGTACAAAGAGTCACCTTTGCAACAATACTCGCACCACTTACAACAGGGTAAAGACTGTCAGCTTTCTTTGCGACCACAAATTTAATATTTGGAAATCTCTCAGACAGCTTTACTCTATACTTTTCAGCATCTCCAACAGTATCCACATAGACCTGGTAGACAGAGTATGTTAATATGTTTACAGCTTTTTGATCTATGCTTGCTGTCCACATTTTTTCTCTAGTCCTCTTCATTATTTTTATCACACTGACAGATAAAGCATGTAGAGTAAAAGGTCAGCTGTGTAACACACTATCCTCTGAATACGAAACATTAGCCAAATACAACAAATAAGTGCTTGTTTGGGAGAAATTTTAAGTTACTGAAATTGTAAATTGATAGAAATGTGTAGTGGAAAAGTGGGTAGTAGTTGTGGCCTTGTGGCTCCTATGAAATGTGTGGTTAAAATTGAAGTTTGACTTTGATCTTTAAATTGTAATGAGAATATGATTTAAACCCAATAAGCACTAAGAATAATTCGCAACGAAGAGTCAGCAAAATTATACAGTCCACGTGCTAGTGGGACTTGAACATGGGCCTTCCCAAGAGCTAAATGTCATTGTCAAAAACAAAATACTAAACAGACAAAAAAAATATTGAAACTTTGTTTGAGTGGATTGCATTTCTGTTGGTTAACTATGGAGTTGATTGTAGAAACTCGTATGTTTATTCTGTTCCTAAACTCAGTATGGCAATTCCTTGATGATTAGGTACAAGGCATATAATTAGTGGAAAGAAATACCTCATCAGATGCTATAAACATCCAGACTTATGCAAGGGGAAAATATTCACAAAATAAACAAAAAGAAAAGAAAAACAACAAACTATGTCTTATTTCTAGTAAAATTGAAGTCGACCACATGAATCCTTTTTTGATACTCCATTTGGCCCATCGCTACAGCTATTGAAAGATCCAATACAAAAAGAACCTTCGGAACCCCAAGAGATCATTTTAATTTTGGTCGACCTCTCCTCTCACACTTCTAAACTGTTCTAGTGGGTTGCATTCATCGTGTAAAGAAAGTTTCCTTAGATATGCACAGGACATGCCCTAACCTCCCAAGTCGTCCTTTCATTAACTTAGTGGCGGCACCTCCACTTGTTGGAGTTAGCCTTGGTATATGCTAAAAATTATCAAGAAGCTCCTTTCATCACCATTGTCATCACTTTAGAACATTCATTGGATATAAGTAAATTAACTTTTACCTCAGTAAGAAGAACGCCTATGCTCAACACCTTTCTGACGAGGCCCATGGCAGAATCGTGTGATATTTCATTAAGGTTTATCTTATTTCTGTAAAGAATGAAACAGGTAAAGTCATGTGATAAAGCTGCTCCACTGGAGTATGTAAAGAATACAGCAAAAATTTAATACTAACTTCTTCAACATTTTGGACGAGAGCTCTCTTGGGTCTATCACATCAACAGCCCATCCAATTGATTCGTCAGCCTTCAAATTCTCAAATAACTCTTCCCTCTTTTCTTCTTTTAACGTCTTTGAATCTGCAAACAAAGAAGTGTAGGGATTTCATTTGGTCAAGACAATTTTTGAAATCTAATAAATCAATAGGCAAGGTTACGAGCCAATGGCCAGTTATAGAAAAATTAAACATGAGAATTGAGGGACCAAACTGTTCTTGGATACATAGTCCAACAATGTAGACCACTAGAAAATTAAAGCTTTATCCCATTTAGCCCATGCATGACAATCATTATTTGAAAACTCTTTTTTCTACATACTCATTTTCAACCACACATGTTCACATTAAAATATTTTGAACGTAAATTCAAAAATTTTCTCTACATTTTAACTACACGTTTTCCTAAAAACCACTATTCAAAACGTTTTTTCCCCAAATAATGGTCATCAAACAGGGGCATAAACTCCAAAAAAAGCCAAGAAAAGGAAATTGGCTAATTTTGGGTTTTCAGATGTGATGCAAATATTTCATCAGAGTATGATATCCTACAAAGCACCGACACAGACATGACACGACACGGATACCCTGACACGCATTATTTAAAAAGAGTACCAAAACGACACATCCAGACATGCTGACTAAAATAATATTATTTTTACATTTTTTATTATTTACAATGTAAAGATTTTTTATTAAATTCAAGCTTGTCGACAATGTATCTTCCACCTTGTCATATGGTGTGTTCAGAAGTACAAAACCAAAAAATAACTTGGACATGCCACCTGAGGTTTCAGACTCGCATCGATGTATCTCCTAACGTGTTGACGACTTGTTCAACTATACAAAAAAAATTTGAATGCGCCACTTGGCATTTCCGATATGTCGGTATCATATGGTATCAAAGGTAATGTGTTAGCGATATGTCTATTGTATAAAATCAAATAAATAATTCGGGCACGCTTCTTGGCATTTCCGATATGTGTCGATGACATGTTGGCGTCCAATACATATCAGACACCAACTCGCCAACTCCAGGAGGGTGTTGGTGCATCTTAGTCGAAAGGTCTCCACCAACTTTGGTATCATTATGCAGGATAGAAAAGAGGGCATGTACCGAACTCCTCAGACAAGTAACAATATGAGTAAAGAAAGCATCCTTCACTGGAAAATTGAAAGGGAAAATGATCATCCATCTACTATCACTTTTCCTGAAGGGATACATACCACATTCTACAAGTTAATAGTTGTAAAAGTGATCTCCAAAAGTAGCAATCCACGCCCAAAAAGAGGCCACTTTGTGAAGGTTATTTGATGGATTAATATTTTTCCAATTAGATAAAATCCAACAACATCCTTCTGAGAAAAGGCACAGTTAGACATGACTGAGAATGCTCATGTTTGTTCAGAATTTGAACTACACTGCCACAGTGCCACCCCATTTTTGTAGGGTCCTATGCATACAGCATCTCTGTTAGTACACCAAGTAGTCTGATTCCCTTATCTAGGATCTTCTAGAAACCATAGATTCTTTACTACTCGTTCACTTAAATCAACAGATAATTTATAAACTAGCTAACCTATATGCTACAAGACTCTAGAGATCTTGATTTTAGCATTGTCGTCTTTTGATCAGTAAATACATTCATAAATGCAATTTGAAACTAAAAAGTTCGCACATCTCCACCAAGTTCCCCCGTTGTTTCAAAATTCAACCACAGGTCCAGCTTAAAGATTTTAACAAACCAAGTAGAGCCTGAGTTCATTTCTAGGTATCTAACATGCCAGAAAACTAAATGCCTATACTGCATATGGTTTGATAGAAGTTACACTCCACCTGCACCTCTATTATTGCATTCTTGAACAGATGATGATCTAACAGATTTAAGATTCTTTTCAACAACAGATATGACCTTGTCTATTCCTAATGTGTTCACAGTATCTAGCACTACAATCCATGGAATGGCAATACAAAATATCTTGCTAAGAAAACAATGCACTCTTGATTCCTGTTAAGTGTTTTGTCAGATTTGAGAAGGCTTTGCTTTTCTCCTTCGTCAAGTGTTTTTTAACTCTCCAAATCCCTTTGAAGTTTAAAGAACCAAGTTGTAGACCACAAATGACCCAAGTAAATTCTTATTAGCTTTAACAGAAATGATCTCTCTTTCCAGCCGATTCACTAATTTTGAAGTAAGATGAAATTGCATTTCTTTACCTATTTTAGTTTTGATCATTCTAGAAAAAGGAGTTAATTTAATCAATGGCCACTGAACTTTGCTATGGTTACTACTTGCTCATTGATCTTTAAAAAGTTACTCATCACTTACTGAACTTTACAATTGCCATGTTTGACACACATTATCATTCTCATTCTCATTTTTTTCTCTTTCTTCACTTCAACCGCATATTCTTCCATCAATCATTATGCTAGAATTCATTTTTTCCCAAAATGGGTGTCAAACACAAGTTATATGTTACTACTTGCTCATCTAAATTTAAAAGTTTACTCGTTGTTCACTTAAATTTGAATAAAGTTACTTGTTGCTCACTAAACTTTGCTATAGGTAACATTGATGGAAATGATATGGGTGATTAACGAGTAACTTTATTCAAATTTAGGTGAGCAACAAGTAACCTTTCAAATTTCGATGAGCAAGTAGTAACCTATAACAAAGTTCAGTGACCATTGATTAAATTAACTCTAGAAAAAAGATCAAAATATGTTTAACTTTCCTTGCTAGATTATGATGATGGACTAAAGTCAAAATTGCAGTTTAAGTAACATGCTCTAAAAATACTTTCTGTTCTATTAGCATCAGGAGGTGCCTATGCAACAAATATTACTATTTAAAAGTGAGTACATTGTGAATATGTTAATTGCGTGAATCTATCATAATCACTTTCTTTGACAGTGGTTGAATTAAATCTTTTGCATAATATAGTACTTTAAGCAAATTCATAAGTAAAAGCTTGCATATGCACTCTAGTAGACAAGTTGTCATCTTATATGTTTTCTGCCAAATAATACCTAAATTGTTAAGAAAAACTGATAAAAGTTAACTCTTTTTGGAGTGTGTGGGTATATTTTATTTCAAATTCAAGCTTCAATCCAGACAAGATGAATACAATCAGATTTGACTCGTCAATCTAGTAAGATATAGTGTTGCATGAAAACAAAGTTCAATTGTGCGAGTTTCCGTTAAAGCAGATTTGCTTTGAGCTAACCTCAGTTCTCCTCTTATTCATTTAAGTTTATTATCTCCTTAATTTTATAACTTTCCGTGCTCTGGTTTCTGTTTATTTCCATTGTTCTTAATTCGTTATCGAGATGTCTTAATTCTAAACATAGCAGGAATTAATTCCCTTTTAATCATAGTTAAAAATCAAGTCTTTAGGAAAAAAAAACCCCCGATTTCACAAATGGGTAAAACAGGGAAATTTAAAACAAGGCTTAAAGTTTGTACCAGCAAAGTTGAGTGTAGATAGAGTTTTCTGGTAGGAGCGCGCACAGTACAAGCACCCATAGACCATTGGTCCTGTAAAACATAAACTTTTACATATAGAAAGGGGAGAAATACAGATGTCAAACTTCAATCAAGTACTGAATCAGTGTGTACCTAAAACAGGACCACGACCAGCTTCATCAATGCCCATTATGCAAGGCTTCGATGCCCAATCCGGCAGTGCCGCCTCCGATTCCATTCGAGATATTGTTTTCACTCTGTTCCCGCCAAAAGAGGGGCCTTGCTAGGAAGATGGCTGCGTGTGTTTGGTGGAATTCGGTACTAATTACTAATTGTTGCTTTTTATCAATTCGATGCTAATAACGAAAATATCACTTGCACCCCAAAATTTTGACGTTTTTGTTGTTTTAACCCCAAAGGCCGAAACATGGCTAACCCAGACTCAGCCGAATCCCAATCATTTTAATGTTTACCAAACATGGGCTTATTCTTTTAAAATGTGATATTAACTTGATAAATGTTTAGTTTTAGAATGATCAAGTTGCCTCTAGCTTTTGTCTATCATTTTTCATGTTCCTATCTAAGAGGCTTGTACATTAACTTTTGAGTCTTGGATATAGATTATTATTTTGTACAAATTTTGAAAAAACTGCTCAAAATTAATGATTATAAAGAGAGAGAAACCATTATCTTTTGCTTTTTTTTTTCTCACTCCAATTGCTTTTCTAAATATAGCCCGTTATCTCGACTTTCTTTACATTAATTTTTGTCACATCGTCTTGACAATGTCCCTTTCATCATGCGTTGGAGAACGAATTTGACTTAAATTAGTTGTATATTCCTCTCGTACAACTAATTGAACATTTTTTGATGTGTCAAAATTATTGTCATTGTTTGAATAAGTGTGGTCATGATTTTGACACATTATGATTGTCAAAATCAATATACAAAACGAATGTAAATGTAGCAGTTTTGAACTAATTTTATCATTTTCAAGAGGAAATTGCACTACACGTCATTTTTTGGCTTTACATTTTCAAAAATGTCACTTTTTTAAAGTCTTTTCAAGATTATCATTTTTTGACATTTCTGCCCCTATAGAGAGTTTAAATACCCAACACATTCTTGAGTTGACAACTTAAAAAAGTTGTACAAAAAGTAGAAAAAATTGAAAATCAATCACCTCACAATTGTACTTGAAAATCTTGGACAAAAAAAATTGTTTTCCTATTTCATTTTCTTTGGACCTTCGTTCCAAAAAAAAAAAAAACCTAGATCTTTGGAGGGTCATTGTTCTGCCAAAGGTAACAAACTGGTGCAAGAGACATCCACTTCTTAATTCTCTCAGCTGCACAAGGCAGACATAAATGGATGAAAACCTAAAGCTAGTGAAGGCACATTTTTCAATTTAGTGTTTTGAGTTTTTTTTCTATGTTTTTTTAATTCATTTCAGCTTTCATTTTAACTGTTTAATTGATGTTCCCACTTTTTAAAACTCTCTCTTTCCCACGGATATATTTTTAATATTTCAGATGGACATGGCTTATGCGAATATTAGCTCAAATTTTGAAGAAAAAGGTGATCAAAATCATCAAGTAAATGAAGGGACCAAATCTGATAGCTTTGTGGTGGATATGTAAATTTTTTCTCATCATCTCACAGAGAAAGATGTTGATATTGCAAGTTCAAGAATTTCGGTAAATTTCTCAAATCTCTAAAGATGTTTGTGCAAACCCTTTAATGTCACGTTTGTTCTGCATTTAGGAATGAAATTAGCTCTTGAATAATACCCATTTACTTAGAGGTCAAAAGTAAATTTTCCGACAGTTCACTTCAATAGAGAAATGGCATAGCGGACAGTTCACCGCAATAATTCTCGACAGATGAACTGTCGAGACCCGATAGTTGAGGTCAGTTATTCTCGACACATGACAATTCCACATGTTGAACATTGGTTCATTCGAACGCAATAAATGTGTTTCGCATTAACATGTACGAAATATTGTGAACCATAATTTTTTCAATTATTTTTGTAGATTTGTAATATAATGTTTCGTGTTTTATGATTTTCATATTACATGATATTTGTTTTATTTCGTTATAGGATCTTCGTATTATTTCGCTAACTTGTGTTTCTTAATTTATTGTTGTACATTGGTATCAACATGTAACAAATATCATAATCTAATATTTTTTTTGTTTCATCGTTGTACCTTCCTAAAGAAATGGATTTCGAATTCCTCGTTCCGAAAAAAAATGCACAATTGCGGGCTCACATTTCGCAACGAAACAACATGTATTACATAAAAAGGGTCTTAAACTATTGCATAATTTATAATATGTCTAAATTCTGACTGCATTCGATAAACGTAAACTTGGAAACTACTGTTGATTGTGAATTTCGGCTAATCGTACTTTTGTGTAGGCGGTACGACTGAATTGCCGGTGGCGTCCACCATACCCGAAGAAGGAAATGATGTCGCTCACACTAAGAGGCGACAATCAACACACTTTCAACTGCCTGCAATATCTACCAGGACTCCGTACACTAGAGGGGGAGGAAGAGAATAAAGAAATAAGTGAACCGATCATGTGTTAACATACTGTGAACGAGTCCATATTTGATAGTGCACTTGTGTTTATTTCTGTAATACATTTTGGCCCTTTTCCACTTGAACTGTGTAATGTGATTTTGTGCCTTTCGTGGATGATGTGCATACGATTTGATGTATGTAGAAACTATGTTCAATGTCAGTCATATGCTTTATTGAGATACTAATTTGCGTATGAATTTTCGTTTAGGCTGGCTACCTGCATCTTGTTAGGAGCAACGACGTGCCTTGTAGTGAATGAAGTTCTGAATAAGATCTAGGCGGAGGAGGATCTACAAGATGCAATAGAGACTGCATGGAAGGGTAGATCTCCAATTAGGGCTTCGCATGGAACAATATTTTTGGAAAACATTAATGTATAATCTTCTCTTTCGTTGCTTCAATTTCTGTCAGTGTAGCACTTGGAAATCGCGTAAGAGTAGCAAGAAAATTGTTATGCCGATGTTGAATGTAGATCTAGGGCCCGTGGATGAATAAATGTTTTTATGTGTATGACAAAATGTTGCCAATGTTATCCACGTTGTCTAAAGTTGAGGTACTATTTTGTGGTTCGAATGTCGTAATACAATGATTCAACATCTTAAGATACGAATGTACTAATGAAAATTGATTGTCAACAATTAAGATACAAATGTACTAATGAAAATTGATTGCCAACAACTATATACATAATTATTGAAGAGAAAATGGTACACACTCATTAAGATTTACAATTATCATAAATTAAGGAACCAATATAGGTCACAAAGGTACAATTAGACCCTAAACCATCACACCAATTGTCTATCCAAATTAAGTTTAGGTTGTAACTTGGTGGTTGGGTAGTAAATAACAATAGTTGCACAAACTATTTCGAAATTGTGACACGATAAATTTCAAATGATTACTCGTACCTGAAATGTTAGAATTGCAACGGTAAGAATTCTACACAATAAATATGTTTACATTTAATAATATGAATGTGGAACTTTCAAATATTGAAATCCATGGAGTAGCAGAAGGTGAAATCAAGGATGTGTCAACGTTTTCAAGTGTCGAATTCGACGATTCACATGTCTAAACCGACTGTTTCAACAGAACTATTCGACAGATGAACTGTAGGAACTGCCGAGAAACTTGAAAAATGAAAACATGTATTTGTTATTTTGAAGAAATTATTGAAAACATTAATTATCATAAATTAAGGAACCAATTTAGGTCACAAAGGTACAATTAGACCCTAAACCATCACACCAATTGTCTATCAAAATTAAGTTTAGGTTGTAACTTGGTGGTTGGGTAGTAAATAACCATAGTTTCACAAACTATTTCGAAATTGTGACACAATAAATTTCAAATGATTACTCGTACCTGAAATGTTGGAATTGCAATGGTAAGAATTCTACACAATAAATATGTTTACATTTAATAATATGAATGTGGAACTTTCAAATATTGAAATCCATGGAGTAGCAGAAGGTGAAATCAATGATGTGTCAACGTTTTCAAGTGTCGAATTCGACGATTCACATGTCTAAACCGACTGTTTCAATAGAACTATTCGACAGATGAACTGTAGGAACTGTCGAGAAACTTGAAAAATGAAAACATGTACTTGTTATTTTTGAAGAAATTATTGAAAACATT
>CAIGRQ010165923.1:0-10524 GCA_903798375.1 Fraxinus sp. D2006-0159 | reverse complement strand
TTCCAGTCAGTGAAGAACGGGTTGTTCTTCGTGATCCATATGAGATAGAAGATTCTACCAAGCTAGGGGCTGCTGCAGGATAGCGGAGTTCCAGGAGAGCGTTGGTTATTACAGCTTGAATTGGTGCAGGGGAACACAGAATTCAGGAGAGCTGTCAGAATTGCAGTCAGGAGATTAGATAGTTCATGTCGTCGTCTAGTCTGGTAGACTGTAAGTGCTGAATCGTTTATAGTGGATTGACTGACACTTTGTCCGGAGTTTTTCCCAGTTGGGTTTCTCCGTGAATAGTTCTTGTGTTCTTTAGTGCTTTATGTTTTACTGTTTATTACGTTCAAACTACGGTAATTCAACATAGGAAAATTTAACTTGTGACTTGTTACATGTTAGTTAATTTTTAATTCCGCATCAAATACCTATTCGCCCCCCTTTAGGTATTATTAGAGTCGAACTTGCATTTTTCAGAGTTTATGTAAAATATTTTATTGTGCGAATATGTGGTTGAAAATGAGTACGTAGAAAAAAGAGTGAGAAAAGTATGGTTGTCAAATTGGAGCTAAATTTAAGATGGGCTTGTGGATGTGTTTCATGGATTGCCTAGTTGTAATGAGTGGTAATGTCTATTATGTAGCTCTCCTCCACATGAAGGAACCCTGAAATGCTTATGCTTGCATGTGTGTGGTTTTGAATGCTCCATAGCTGGGAGTATCATCAATCGTTAGAAGTTAAAAATAATAGGGAGAGGTGGTTTAGATTTTTATGATTATATTCAGTTACTGCAATAAATTAACTTTTTTAGAGAGGTGAAGGAAACAACCAACAACTGAAGTTTGAGGAGACCAGAAAGAGGAATGATACCAGTTCCTGATTTTCTGAAGAAAATGGAAATGTAGTGTATTAGACCATAGTATCTGCAACAGTATGCGTAAACTATCATAGTCCTAGTTTGCATGTTTTCCATTTTGTGAGTTCTTTATGGGTTTTCTTGTTTCCCAGGGTCAAGTGGCCTTTTTATGATGCTTGATGAGCATTTTATTTGAGACAATCATTTATCATTTAATGTAATTTCGTATCCACTGATTGACAACAGGTACAGTAAGAGAACTTTAACATGACTTGTGGTTCTGCTGTTAATTTACAATCTAACATTAGATAAGTGCTTCTTTCCTCTCTTTGCAGTTAAATTACTTTTCAATGTTACAACTTGAGCTTGCAAGGAAATTCTGTTAAAGGATTACCATATTCCACATGTATAATTTTTAAGTTGCAAATTTCACCTGCTTTACAATCATGTTATCAGCGATCTCCTCGTACATTATAATGAACTTATAATTGAAGTCATCTTTCAGTAATGCTCTTTTTCATACTTCTTCTCCTTGGCTAAATGGTAAGCACTTTTTATGCACGGTGCACTTGTTCTGTTCTCTATTGATGTAAGTTCTTCATGTATTAGGTACGATACCTGACCCTCCTTTCTCATGTTTTTGCTGTTTTGATAAATGAGAACTTTCCAAGGTTGTAAGTGATAGTGCACAACCAGCCAACTATTAATCTTGGTTGCGACCATTATCTTGCAGTAACCTACTGACAGAATTTGGTATTCATGATCCATGTGAAATATGCTCCCTTTTCTCTTGAAATAAGCATCAGCCTCGGCTACTTTCAAGTCCTTGCATATTTATCATACCTGGTCCCCCCTTCATCATCAGCTGGTAAACTAGAAAGAGTGGTTGCTTGTCTCCCCATTTACATGCCCACCATATAAGCACTGGTAGAAAATATAACATAGTTAAGTTGGCATAGTGGCAGCAAATACAGTTCAGTATAGAAAAAATGACACATCAAAGAAAACTGGACAAGTTTCATATACCTTTACAAACTGAAGAGTGAAGGAAGAGGGAAAACTTAATAATCTTCAGTTTTTGCAGAATGGCTTTCTGTCGAAAAAAATGAAGGTTCAGATATTGTTGCAGATCCCTCACATTTGTATCCCACACTGACTAGTTGACCTCATGGAGATAGACATAGAAAGACCCAAAGACATTTTTGAAAGAAGTTGCGGAAGATGCTTACAATTCTCTCCTTAGGTCACTGGTTTAAATTCGGCAGGTTGGACCTATCATTTCTTATAAAAGAAGCCATTTGTCACCATTTGTTTCTAGTAATCTTCCATCAGTCAGCTGATGCAAATGGACTTACTACCTTGTTAAACAAAAGCCATGAAGTATGTTCACCACCTTCATTTCTGTGAGCTAAATCACCATTTTTGGGGCCTCATGCCCTATTAGCTATGGATCGATAATAGAGTTTAAAGTGACTCTAATATAACATGAGAAGACCTTAACTCCTTATATTTCTTGGCTATTTAGAAGATGTCTTTTGTCCTTCAATACTCGAGATTTAGAAGATAAAACATTCCTCATCTCTTGAATTTATGACCTTCAGGATTGGTGATCCAAGCAGACTTCATGCTATGGTTGAATAACTATAGTTGTTCTTAGTTTCAAACAGCTTTGGTGATCAATAGTCTCAAATTGCATTCCGACAAAGTTGACATTCAAGTAATTGGAGGAGAAACCTCATTAACATGCGTCCCCTCAAAAATTTTTCAGTCATTTTAAGACATGGAAGTGGAAAAAATTATTTTGCAATTTCTCCTGTGTTGCATTAATCTATCCAAGATTCTCTCTATATGAGCTTCCCAGCCAATTTTGAGTCACTAGCACATAATTCTCTTACCATGAGAGTCCAAACAAACTAACAATAGAAGATACGCTAAATGTGATTAGTGAAGGAATATGTTACTTACCAGACCAAATTTACATCTCAAAACACATGCTAACATTTTTTGTTCTGTCTGCAACCACTTGCACTGTCAACTACATCCTGCTTACACATCTGTTTCTGTTATATTAGATCAAACTTGTACTCCAACTCTTTTCTGGAATACATTCAGCATTATACAAGTTTGAAGCAAGCAATTGTTCTTCATCTTTTAGCTGCCTGTCGTAATTCATGAGTGTGTTAGTGAAGTTGAATCGTTTTTCTTTTTCTCCCTTTTGTTTGGAGTGGCTGAGAGGCATATGATTATGGTGACGCAGTTTCACTTGTTATAAGGATTGTTCGGTACTTCTTTGAAAAGTTGCTTGTCCGAGTTGAGTCGAGTCGTGTCGTGTCCGACAATCTTGTCCGTGCTTCCTATTTCCTAGGATGGAGCCATAAAACTGGATAAATTTGCAAATGTCAGGAAGGGGGTTTATTGAATTAGATTTCAATTGTTTGATTTGAGCCACATTCATTAATTAACAAATGTCTTTATCAAATATTTGCATTAAGATTCAACTTTTTCAATTCGTATGGTTAATGCAATTATGTACAGTTCTTGAGGCTGTACATGAGCTTGATCTCCTATCTAGATTCTTCAAAGAGAAATTGGTTGGTCATAAATACGAGAATTTAACAGAAGAGGTAATTGCACTACCAAGAACCATGTCAGCTCTGAGTTGATATAACCTTCAGTGTATTCCTAATGCCTATAACAGTTCAGGTTATTGTGCTTTCGGCCATGAGTTACATGGATATAATTGTATGTTATCTGCACAACTGTTCTCTAAAGGGGAAAGTTTTGTTTGTATGTCCATAGAAGCATTTGCCATGGCCATGCAGATTAATGAAACAAGCAATAGAAGTAAAGAAAAGGAAGCTTAAGGGAAAGCTCAAGGTAAGTTTTGTGCTTGTCATAAAAATTGGTTTGTTAACTTAAATATGAACTGCTTATGACGAGTCAGCTGCTTAGAAAGCAATTAAGGAATATAGACCGTGGATAACAAGATACTGAACATCTTTTTATAACATTTCAGTTATTTTTCTATGTTATTCTAATTTCAATTTTATTTTTCCACTGATGACCACTCTACGATGCCTGTTTCTGTTTTGAGCAATCGCTAAAGATGCCCACAACCTTCCCTTTACCATGCATGAAACTTTTCAAGGTTGTGAAGTTCAAAAAACGCCTTAGGATTTTGCTCCTAACTTTTACAGTCTGGCATGGATGAATGCCCATAAGTTTCTGTTTTCATATGTTCAAAGCATGGACAAGAAACTGCATATTTTCAAATTATACCTTCCTGACCTTTTCATGTCAAAAAGTGAAGTCAGTTTAGTGTAAAACTCAAATAATTGATCTCTCGGTTGAAAACCCTTCCAAATTTTAATTCCCACAGATCCATACTCCCTTATACATGCATAATGAGAAACAAGAAGAAAAGGGAAATTGCAGTTGTCATGATCTCAAATCACTCTCTCAATCTTTCAACTTTCTGAATGGAATACTTCAGCTCTTTCTGGATGTTCAGCCTTGAAGGCGACAGAACAATGTCTTTCCATACTGAGCCTGTTTCAAAAGCAGGATTTGGTCGTCTATAGAGTTCAAATATGGAATCTGCTGCGTCATTCAACCTGCCTACCTTTTTCAAACAAGTTATCTCATCTGGGTCAACCAACAAAGTCTTGTCTTTGTCTTTCCATCCTATTAACTTCACAATCACAACCATGTTAGTATCTAATATATTCGAAGAAAACACAAACAGATTGATAGATGTTGCAAAGGAAAAATGAACGTTTTGATTTAAGCTAATGATACCTTAGGCGGGCCTTCTAATGCATTGGTGGAGTAGAGTCTAGCATTGTCTACTAATTGGCAGTATGTCGTAAATGCATCTGCAAATCTCTTGTGTGATTTTAGCTGTGAGTTCACCCTCACTGCTCTTCTACACATGATAGCTCTCCTGTGAAAGGGAAGAAACAACATCGGTTTGCTGAATTCTTAGTTCTTACTCTTAGCTAATCAATGAAAAAACCTTTCGTCTTTAAATATAATTGAAACAGATAGTATGATACAAAAATTTCTTTTGGAGGGAATTGTTTTATATGGATCATGTGAAAGGGAAGAAACAACTTCAGTTTGCTGAATTCTTATTTTTTTACTCTTAAGACAAAGCTTATCAATGAAAAATATTTCTTTTTTAAATATAAGCCCCTGTTTGGTAGCAATTAAAATCAAGATATTAATCAAAATTAAAGTTAACAATTAATTTTAACAACACATTTTATGGGCTCACATTTTTTCAACAACACATTTCATCAACTTTTATCAAAATTTACTAAAATCTGATTTTAATCCTCACCAAACGGGGCTAAATGTATAATATTTTCTTTTTTGAGGAATTTTTTTTTTTTTTTAATTATGATTCCTTTCCCTTTTGTTCCCCCTGGGAAGTCACCAGAAGGATATATGGTAGGTCATGATGCCTTTTTACCATACACTTCATTCCTATAATGAATATTTGGAAATGAGAATAGCAGCAACATTTTGAGCCTGTTTGAGCCTCATTTTATTGTAAAAATATATTTTGAAATAGTAGATTGATGGAAAATGTGTGGTTAAAAAATAATGAAAAATTTTGGGTTTGTGTATAATATTATTTTATTAAAAAATGTGTGGTTGAAAAGAAGAGAAAAATATTTATTTTGAGGAAAATGAGGATCAGACAAGAGCTTTATGTTCCGTGTACCTTATTCCTCTTATAACTGCTAAATAAGCATCACAAACGACCCCAACCAACTCTATTCTGTACGGCCTTCTCTTTTTAGTTCCATCCTGTTCTTGTTCTTCATCAATTTGTTCCCAGTACTTTTCAGTAATAGTTCCATCTTCATCCACCTTGTAACCATCTCCCATGCGGTACCTGCGGCGGTGAACATTCCTGGCCATGGTTATTGTCTGCACCACAAATGGCACCCATGAGAGTGTGCCATCCATGATCACATCTCGCCCTTCGTTGAGTGCTGTTACGAGGAGGGATGATGCTGCATCTGCAGATGATTGGTGCACCTGCAAAATGCAATTGCAATTGCATGCTGGGTACTTTTTGTAATACTTAGGTAACAGTTTTTGAAACTTTTTGCAAATGATTTATTTTTAGAATAACTTTACAGTTCCCACTGATAAATAGTGATTGAAACTAGTAAATAACTCTATAAACTAGAACCGATGGGTTGGGAATGAACTATCTAAAGAAAATCAAAGAATTCTGATCATGGAAAATGAGATAATGGTACTTTCTTAATTCTGTCCTATTAATTGAGATATAAATGTATTTGTGGTCTTTTTCTTTATTGCGGCGTTAAATGATATCCTAATGGTAGCAAAGCATCTTTATTGATTTTCAAGTATGTCTTTCTACATTTCATATTCGCACATATATATATATTACCATTCTCTCATTTCTGGTATGATTATAGGACCCATATGTACAGGTAGTTCTCTTCAGCCAAAGAAGTTTGGTTTCTCAGTTATTAGAGAATGTTGATGAAAGAATTTCGAAATAACCAACAAGGAAGAGAATGTTGTGTCAAGACTATCTGGCTGACTTCTGCTCCTGCAATGCTTATTGGAAGAAACAATTCGTTGGACCCTGCCGTAAATTGTAAACAATATGCGCAGAGTACAATAACTGCCTATAGAAGTCATATTGTGCTTCCTTCTTCAAATCTACCTACATTCTTGGTTGTTTATGCCATAAAATGATGGAAACTCAAGATAGAATATTTAGATAGAAAATGGGTTGTCCATGAATGTTCCTTTTCTGCCAGTATTTTGCAAGACATTTTAGAAGTTTATGGCATGCAGAGAGGTTGATGAGAATTACAGTGTCTATTGCATATGGGTGAGACTATGGGTTCATGGTTGCTCAGGTTGAGTTTATCTGCTTGTGTGGGGAAGTATCAGATAGGGTTTTAACAAAGATTAAGACAACGGGAGCAATACTCACATTATATCACTGATAACAGAGAAAATACCAATGTGGAGACCAATTCTGACAATGGGGAAAATAGGGAGTGCACATAATTTAGGGATTGATAGATTAGATGTTCTGAGATTTGGAATAGACAGTTTGTTTCATTCTTAAATGAAGATTAGTAGCTTCATTTTTGCATAGATCCAGTGAATGCCCTTAGACGGTGTCACATACTTCCATCATTAAGGAAACTTCCTTTTCACTTTTTTCACTGAAGAAAGAGTGCTTAAAACTCCATATGTTTCATGTTTCACCATTCAGCCTCTTAATAAAAAAATTTCTGCTTGCTTTTATAATTGTGCAACATGCTGTGGTCTGAACAACTAGGGGATGCTCAATATCTATGATTTTAGTTGCATGAGTGTCTTAAGAATTCAGTATCATATGCAGCAAAAATAAGATATCATGCCCCCGGAAAGAGTTGCTTATAAATGATGGATGTCAAAAGTACTTTCCTTTTCAAGCTATGTAATCTTTTTCACGACTAGTATTGATGAACAGAGCTTTGGATTTTTGCTTGGCGAAGACCAGGAGAACACAGAGACATACCAGTTCAGCAGTTTGAAGCATGTCATGATGCCCCCTAGAGCTAAGGGCTTTATAAATTACATCGGACTCTTTGAAGGCGTCTGCTTCTATCACCACTGCATTTCCTGATGCTCCTGCCCAGAATGGTCTGTTTCAATAGGGTAACAAACTACATTTTAGACCACAGGTCAAGTACTGATTCTCTGTGCAAAGTTAATTTTATCTTAACTATTCGAAAATGTGGTTTAATCTTTGAGCTCCATTTATCATCGTGTTTTTCTTTTGGATATTAATGTCATATTTATATTCTTACTCTTTGAGAATGTCTTTAAGCACAGTACTCTTGCCAGCCCCCATCCCACCACCCATGAAGAGGAGAACAGGGCTTCTGTCTTTATGAGCCATGGGAACCATAACATCTGTGCACTGTGAATCGTCAAGAGATACAAGTCCAATAGCTTTCATTTCCTCTACTAAGGTGGTAAAAACTCTTGCCACCTTCAGATTCTTTGTCACCCTTTCAAATCTCTGCTCTCTTTATCAACAAAAGGCCAAAAAAAAAAAGAGAGGATAAATTAGCTTATTTATTACTAGAAAAGCACAAAAAATTACTAAAATTTATAACATTGTTCCCAGTTAGTGGAAACTATGAATTTGGTGACCTAGAATTTCTAAAAGTTGTTAAGAATGCATGCACTAATCTGTTATTGCTCAGGGTATAGAATTTTAAGTAACTTGCACTTCTGGTCCCCAACATATTGTCCGTGCTGATAGTTGGTCTTCAGCCTTTAAAATGAAGGAAGTTAATCCTCGACATATGGCTGCTGAATCACTCCTCAACAACCAAAATGGTCCAAATCTTGGTGACATTGACACGTAAAACTTCCATGCTTGATTTTGTTTCCCAACTTGAGTTTGTGCCTGAAACTTTTTAAGTGATGTACGTTTTTATGAGGACCAACTTCATTCTAACGGTTGGGGACCACCTACTATCGACAATATGATAAGGATAAAGTTGCACCTTTTCCCTAGAAATTATATGGCGCATGGTGACCTTTTTAGGGTTAACTCTCTAGGAACAAAGTCCCGAGCAAATGGTTTATTCTAAGCAAATCATACGTTTTCAATTTCATGTACAAAGAAATAGATCTACCTAGTGGCTGCCATGACAATGTGCTTAAGATTCTTTTTTGGCTCAGATTCAGCACTCAGCACCTGAAATAATACATAAAATCACGTCAAGATTTCCCTAATCAACAAAATTTATATTAAATGAGGTCCTTAATTTGTATCTAAAATAATTAACAGTATATTGAATGTGTATATATTACCTGACTGATCATATGAGAAGCATGTTTCCAATGGAATGCAAAGTAACTAAGAATACATCTCTCTAACTCTTCTACCAGCTTTATGAAGAGAGAATCAGCGTCCGGTTCACCAGCAAAAAAGGCATATATGTCATCTTCACATCCATCAGCTTTTCTAATATAATCAAAAGCTAATTTGCACAGGTTTGGACATTCTCTTCTATCACTGAATCCCATTTGTCTGGCTGCATGCACCCGTGCACATGTATAGTGCGTGTGAAAAAAGAAACACAAAATACACTAAGAAAGAACCAAATAACATTAACAAGGCATGTCTCCAATCGTGCGTTAGATGCGTATAATGCAATAGATCCTGCATAGAATCGAGAAGGGATTTGATATGATTTACCTACATAATGGGAGAACCGTTCAAGTTTCACAACCTGGCCAATATCTGAAACTTTTATCTGAGGTACGATTCTTTGATCCCTTATTTTCTTTAGCCGATAATGCATCGCTGCAGCGAGTACTAATCCAATGGAAGAGGCTAAAAGGATCTCTGTATATGCGTAATCTGACACGGGAAAACTTTTAAGCATTGATCATGCAATGCATATATATACAACAACAATGGAAAACTAATCTTTATTTTCAATAAATTTGGGGTTTGGTGCATGAATCCTGCTTTACCGTATATGTGTGTATGTATGATATACGACATGTACACAAACTTACCTTTCTGCATTTCTTGGCTATCAATGGCGAAGAGAATATTTTCCTGTAAACTTGAAGATTTGTATGTATGTATGTATTTTCACTAAATCTGCTCAGGGAAAAAGAGGATTTGCAGAGATTCGGTGTGTTCAGATTGAAACTGGAGATGAATTCTAGAAATTTTGAATACAAATTCTATTTATTTAAATATATTGAGGTATTGCAATGTGCCTATTTTTTTTTCTTTATTTTTAGGGAGCTAAACTTATAAGTTTGTGTCCACTCAAACTTAACTTCCAAGAGCTATTTATTAGGCCAAGAATTTTGCGGTAAATTAGATATAAAATTGGTCATTTTCATTTGCAGTATTTGAAGTTAAATAATAATTAAAAAAAAACATGATATTAAGGATGTTTGTAAAACCAATCCGAAAAGCAATTTTATTAGCACAACCCGCAACAGTTCAATTATTATACAATTATTTGTATAACCAATCACTTTTAACTTAAATTTTACTCAATTTATATATTATTGTTGTATTATCATCATTAGCATCGGAAACGTTATCAAATGAACTCTCAAATCAAAAGATTCGTTTAATGGTAAAAAACCCTAATCCAATTTCTTTCGAATGTTAATATTTACGTAATTTTGAATTCATTTTCTCGTGTATTCTCCGACATATTTACAAGCATTAAAAAAGTACATATTTATTAGAGTGATGTTATTTGCAGTCGCTTACGATCGTAATAACATATGTGAAGGTTGATGATTTGATGCATTAATGTGGTAGTATTTTTATAGGTTTATTAGCATAAAACATCGCTACGTTTAAATTTTTTTTTTTTTTTTTGCATTTTCGCTACTATTTTCACGTTTCAATGGGGGAAAACATCATTTTTATCCAATTTTTTAATTAAATATTATTAAATGATAAATATACTCTCTTATTTAAATAATAATAATAATAATAAATAATAATAAAAAATAAAATAAAGAACAAATTGCAATCATACTCCCAATTTTTTAAAATCGGTACAAATAAATCCCAAATGTACTAAGCCCCCGTTTGACACCCATTTTTTTTTTCTCATTCTCTTTCTTCATTTCAACAA
>CAIGRQ010165913.1:0-11639 GCA_903798375.1 Fraxinus sp. D2006-0159 | reverse complement strand
ATGATTATAAAATCCTACTTAATTATTTAGCCACGTCTTATGAAAAAATTTTAAATAAATTTTTTTTCCCTGTAATTAGTGTTTTCTACTATTTTATTCTAATAATAGTGCTAGAGGCTGGTGGGGATTGAATGAGAAAAATTCTAGCCTATCGAAAGTAGAGTTATGCTACTGGGCCAGGCTCAAAGCCAGGCCCAGTGACAGGGGGCGCACGTTCACTGGGCCTAGCTTTGAGTCTGGCCAAAGGGCTTTGCCGATCGAAAGTATGTCCATGTCACTTTTTAATTGACACACATATTAAATTGCGAATTTTAATTATTTAATACATATTTCAATTGAATAGTGACTTGAAGTATTGAATACTCTGTACTTGAGAGCATTGAAAAGTTTCCCAAATTGAATAGCCATATTTGTGGAAGAGTGAGGAAGCACAATTGCACACTACATTAATTTATATCGATCCAATTTTTTAAAAGAACTTAACATAATATCATGACCTAAGACCTTGTTTGTTTCGAATTAAAATCAGATTTTAATCTAAATTAAAGTCAAACAATCAATATTAACCACATCTTTTATGGATCTCACATCTTTTGAGCCACACATTTCAAAAACTTCTATCACAATTTACTAAAAATCTAATTTTTATCCCACCAAACACCTACTATATAAGTTATAAACTAAGACGTGTTCGGTAGAGATTAAAATCGGGTTAAAATTGAAAAATTAATTGTTATTGTTGACTTTTATTAGACGAGTGAGACCCAATAACGACTATATTTTCAATTTTAATTGGATTTTAATCTCGGGGCCAAAATAATATTTTTCATTACATAAATAACTTTTCCTTAATTTTTAATCTTAGTTTGGATTACTCTTATAAATAAAATTGACATCTTAAGAACCTGTTTGGTAGAGATTAAAATCGGATTAAAATTGAAAAATTAGTCGTTATTGTTGACTTTTATTAGACGAGTGAGATCCAATAATGGTCATATTTTCAATTTTAATAGAATTTTAAATTGTACCGAACATGACCTAAATTAGTAAATTTTATACATATATTTTGTTATTTTCAATTCTTAGTACCTAATATTTTGTCTTCTTGCAAATTATCTTTTCATTAATTTATAAATTATGGGATGACAATATGAGTTGTAAAAGTACTCAAAGTCAAGTGGCGTTCTGATTAGATAATTGTTTAAGTTAGCCTTCGATACTTTGACAGTGGAGAAAGATGCACTCTGATAACTCAAAACTTTTGCCACACTTGCAAATTTTAATTAAATTGTCATAATATGTACTTGTTTGGCGGTGCTTAAGAGTAAGAAAAAATTATGTCAGAGTAACTTATTTTGTCATGTATGTATTTAAAGTTAGGGTACATCTAATTGTCAATATTTTCCATAGAAAACATTTTCTTACTTTTGGTCAACTGGCCATATTTTCCTCAAAATCAAGAAATATATTTTCTTTAGAGAGAATATGATTTTATTTTCCAATGAATTCACTCTTTCTTATCCCATCTTCATCATCTACCCACCAATAAAAAATGAATAAGTATAATATTTTCTAAATTGAAAACTAAATCAATCGATTACATTTAATTAATAATGCTTGCAATCAAACACACACTTATTTTTCTCCCAGTTTGCTTTTCTTTTTCAAAATGGTGTCTTTAAAATTAACTTTTAAGCACATCGAAAAATGTCTAGAGGGATAAACTAGATAATTATGGTAGTTCGTACTTGTGAGCTTAGATTGGATCCAATCTTGTTTCATGAGATATTATTTTCTAAATTATTGTTAAATGCAGAGACGGATCCAACNTTTTTCTCCCAGTTTGCTTTTCTTTTTCAAAATGGTGTCTTTAAAATTAACTTTTAAGCACATCGAAAAATGTCTAGAGGGATAAACTAGATAATTATGGTAGTTCGTACTTGTGAGCTTAGATTGGATCCAATCTTGTTTCATGAGATATTATTTTCTAAATTATTGTTAAATGCAGAGACGGATCCAACATTGAATTATAAACAGGGCTAGTATGTAGAAAAAACAAATTTACGCGTAATTTTATTTTACGAGAACCTTTTTTTCTTATTCTAGAAAAAATAACAGGCATGCTCGGCCAGTCCCCCCTAAATCCTTCTCTGGTTAAATAGTTCGTAAGAACCGTGTCGCAAAAACTGTGATGAAAACCCTTAAACTTGATTGAGTATACTTTATAATTTGATGTAGAATGATTTAGAAAGTATTTAAGCGTTAGTGAAAATCTAAGAAAAATACATTGTTTCAAGTCTTGAGGTCTCTCCAATTAAGCTTTTTTTTTCCTCAGCAGATCTTTAATTTCAAATATTTTTGTTTTTATATATTAATAATAATATCACTACTACTATAAAAGAGAGGATGACCAAATTGGTCCGTCACTGTTCATTATGTGATTTTGTTACATCAGCAATTTTTGTTGACTAATTGGTATTGCAATTGAAATTTTTTAAATATCTTATTTCTCCATAAATCTTCCGTATTAGAGAAGCATTGCATTTGATATTTTGTAAAATATCTTTTTTCCCATGTATATCATTTGTATTTTTTTCAGTCACTAATACAAGATAGAAATGATGATTATTGTTACCGCGTAAAAAAAATTGAAGACTCAGCACTATGCGAAGTAACACTCACACTTAAATTGGTTCGTCACTGTTCATTATCTGATTTTGCTACATCAGTAATTTTTGTTGATTAATTGGTATTGCAATTGAATTTTTTTAAATATCTTATTTCTTCATAAATCTTTCGTATTAGAGAAGCATTGTAGTTGATATTTTGTAAAATATCTTTTTTTCCATATATATCATTTGTATTTTTTTTCAGTCACTAATACAAGATAGAAATGATTCTGTCGTAGATTATTATTAGCGCGTTAAGAAAATAAAGAGAAAAAAAAATAAAAAAAATTACTCAGCACTATGCGGAGTAACACTCCGCACAGTGCAGAGCAAATGCTTCGCACTCCGCACAGTGGAGCCGTGTCTCCGTGCTGTGCAGAGACACGGACAATCCATGTCTCCGCACCCGCGATGTTTTTTTTATTTCTTATTTTTTTGCGAAAAATTATACTTATTTATATTTTACACAAATTATAATTATAATTTAACTTATTAATAAGTTAATTCAAAAATATTAGAATATATTCAATCCTATACGTACATGAAAATCAAAATTCCCCACGAGGGACGCTGTCCCATCGATTCCCACGACCTAAACGGCCGATCGATCACATTCGGGACGTTGCCCCCAAATACTTGATGAGATTTTTCTTCAACATTTGCATGACTTTTCAAAATATATCAGTTCGTAAAGTTAACGTGTTTAATATTATCAAATAATATTTTCGTTTTTTTATTTTTCATTAAACTTTTTTCCTTGTTCAATGTGTACTATAAATATTTTAAAACGCTTAAAAATGATTAATATTCTCCCCATTAATTTCTTCCTTAGAACAAATTTTGCCTACCAAATTTTTTTATTCAAATCTTACTAGAATATTATCATTATTAAATTTAACTAATTATTATATTAGATAAAAACTTACAATTTTCATTTAAATCTTACTTGAATATTATCATTATTAAATTTTAAATAATTAGATAAAAACTTATTGACGTCTCACAATATTATTAATATTTGATACATTAGCATCACCTTAAAAATACCAAAGTCTGTACATTGTACGGGCATACAACTAGTTTTTATAAAAGAAGAAAAAAAAAATTAAAACATTAAAATCATTTGCCAAACAGTCCCTTCGAAATGCCAGCTGTCAAGTGGAGCCAGATTAGCATGGACCTGTCGTTAGCGGCAGATCGAAACTTTTCACGTCGGGCTAAAATCTGCTACAGTAAATCTATCTACACTCGATTTTCTAATCTTGTACATTTATTCCAAGAAAGTCCGTTGATAAAAAATTGTTATTAAAAGTATAAATGTACAATAAATTGAAGCAGAGGAATTTCGATACAAAGAGATGTACTCTAGCGGAACGAGCCCACTAGTGGATTTCTGAGGCACCCTTCCTCTTCCTTGTTATTGCAATAAACAAATTTGAGGTCCCTTATCTTTAAAAAAAAAACCCTTTTAGTCAAATATTTTTCTCCCCTTCAAACTCATCATTGGAGTTCAATTTCAATTCAACTTGGTCATCAACAACTTTGTCACAAAAAATAAGGGTACTTTCTTACCTGCACAATATGAAAGCCTATAATATTTTTTAATTATCCAGCTGTAATATTTATACGTGAAACTTGTAAAACATATAGTATTTATTTAACATACAACTACTTTATAGGTCGACAATTAATGACATGAATTTCGTATTAAATTGCAGGTTTAATTCGTTGTTAAGTCAACGTAGCAAATTGAAATTAAGAGAAATCTATACAGATAAAAATTGTCGGTAGAGAGAGGCATTAAATTTTACGCTGAACTTGTCTTTAATGAACAAATCTCGACAAATTTTTAACTTCAATGACTAGATAAAGAAGCAAATTACCATTAAGAGAAATAGACACAGAAATTTGTCGATAGTAGAAATCTACACAGATAAAAATTGTAGGTAGAGAGACATTAAATTTTATGCTGAACTTGTCTTTAATGAACAAATCTCGACAAAATTTTAACTTCAATGACTAGATAAAGAAGCAAATTACCATTAAGAGAAATCCACATAGAAATTTGTCGATGGTAGAAGACATTAAATTTTACGATAGACTCATCATCAATGATACAGAATTAATAAAGGTTGAGTGACTAAAATGAAATTGTGGTCAAAGTTAGGAGACCTCTAATGTTTTCCACCCTGTGACTTGTATCACTCGCGTACACAGATATAAATAAACACACCCCTACGCATATTCAGTGGAAATCTAGAGCGAGGAAATGGAAGAGGAAGTGATGAATATCGGTGAAGAAGTGACTGGGTCTAGCTTGACAATGGAAAAAGTCGCCGCTGCAAAACAATACATCGAAAATCACTACAAGAATCAGATGAAAAGCATCCAAGAGCGAAAGGAGAGGTATAACTGCAATCATAGAAAATTAGAAACACGCACACACATGTTTATTTATATATAAAATGAGTTACAAATGTAGGGAGGTAGTAGAGCATTACATTAATTATTTCGATTCGTGAATTTGATTTATGGTAGAGAAGATCCAGCACGTGCTTTGATTTTTGGAATTTTTTGTAGAGGTTCTTGAATTTTTTTATTTTCTGAATTCAGTAAATTATAATGAATTAATTTGGGCTGCATGTGATTGAGTTAGTGATGCAAGTGAAAATTTTCTTGAATTTATATAAATAAATTTGGATAAGGATAGAAGAATTTCTTTCTTAATTAGTCTAATTTATGTTACATAAAGTCTAGTAATTAATTAGATTAGTTAGGAACTCGTAAATGACTGAATTCAAGTGGGGTTTTATGATAGAAGAATTCGTTGTAGTAACTTATTTGAACGACGGGAGATGATATTTCCGAGTTGAAGTTATTAGGTTTATAATGTGAAAGGAGTGATAGGATAGATGAATGTGAAGGAGAGTTTTGGGAGATATAATCGAGCAATGGGTTTAAGTTTGATTATGGAGGTCTCGCAAGACAAGATCAGCATGGCCCATAGTAAAATGTATTGCTAATTTCAACAATAGTTGCAATTAGTTCTGCATCATTGAGGAAGAGTAGACTCTGAGCAGAACTTTTATTATTTCTTTGTCTTCCTGCTTTAGTGATGACAATCTTTTCCTTTTCTTTTGGTTTGTAATTCTGAACTTTTTGTTCAATGTATCCAAAGTTAACGCATAGAAAATCTTGATTGGAGTACGTTGATGTTAATTTTTAGCCAGTGATATTATTGTTAGGCATTTAGTGTTGGTTGTTACTTTATCGCGGTGAAAGCTCTAAAGCCAATGGTAATAGTCTGAGTTTGATGGTATTAAAGAACCAATGATGACCATCCGAGTGTTTGATAATAAATGCACTTTTGTCCTTACTCCTGAATCCTGAGGATATTCAAGTCATGCCTGATGACTTTAACAATGAGTATGATATCATTACAAGGAACAAGTGTTCATTCCTTAAATTCAGTAGAAACTATATAAATTTAACCTAAATAAACACGAGTAGAAAAGGTCCTATGAAACTTGTGAAATTCGTGAATATCTGTCATTAAGAACATGTTCGGTTAAGATTAAAAAGTTCGCTTATAAGTGAATAAGTAAATTTTCAAATATTGAAACAAATATTTTAAAAAAATTAGTAAGTTAAATAATTTGACAGGTAGGTAAGGGTTACTTTCAAAATATTTAACTTATATGAGAACAAGTATCCAGAAATATGTAGAAATGTAAAGTCACTTGGAAGTAACTTTTACTTTTCTTTTCAAGCTTACCAAACATGCTCTAAAAGCTCACTGCTCAGATCACTGGTTATTGTGCTTTGACATCCCAAAACCAAATGCATGACTTAACAAACAACAATTAGCCAAGCCTTATTCCCATTAAAATTGTGATCTGCTACACAAATCTTTTTTTGGCCACTCCATACAATCCATCAAAGGCGTTTATGTCACTTGATTTGAGAAATGGTCAATAACATGGAAGGGGAGCTACTTTTATTTCTAGTCTACTGGATTGATGACATAAGCTAGTATGCTTTCGGGCATCAATTGAACCAATTATTGATATGTAGTTAGCTCAAACTAAATCAATATGTGAAAGAGAAAACCTGTAAGCCAGTGGCATTTCATTGCTTGGAATAAAACTAGTGGCTCGTAATTATAGTGGGCAAAGATGATGATGTTGGCTACATCAGACATTCATTTATGCAGTTCATTTTAAACTGTGTTCAACACATGGAATGAGAGATGACATTTGCAGGCATTCAGGGATCCAGATCCTAGGTGGATGTTCCCAAGGAAATTTTTTAGTAAATAACCCTCAGTCCTCACATATGATTTTGCATCTGGAAAATATGTTTTGTTTCTTACAAAAATTGTTCAATATTTATGAGATTCACAATGTTATATTTTTATGTCAACTAACTTTGTTTTATGAAACATACAATTGATTTAATAAACCAAGACGCCAGATTGTATGGTTCTTATATTATGCTTTGCTTTTGTCATTTTGAAAGGCGTTAATGTTTTGAGCTAGCTCTCCCTTTTGCATGGTAGCCAAGAGATTTTACCATTCTTACCGTAAAGGGAAGAAAATACAGAGGATTTTCTTGACTTTTTGGCTGAAATATAAAACTTTCTTTTTGCCCACTTTGGTATGACTATCAGTGTCACTGTTTTGTGAGTTAAATCTTGATATTTTTACACCATGCTTTTCACGTCAGGTAATGGATTTTAGAATGAAAATTAGCATCTTCAGATGTGCCCAAAGAAGAACAGATCAATCTAATCAAGGCAATGGAATCTTTGGGCACATATGAATATGTGAATTTTTGTTACAGTTATGTCAGTTAAATCTTGATATTTTACGCTTTTCACTCCAGGCGATGGATTCTAGAACGAAAATTAGCATCTTCGGATGTTCCCAAAGAGGAACAGATCAATCTAATCAAGGATTTGGAGCGAAAGGAGACAGAGTTTATGCGATTAAGGAGGAACAAGATATGTGTAGATGATTTTGAGCTTTTAACCATTATTGGGAGAGGAGCCTTTGGTGAGGTTGGTGATTTGCATCACAACTCTTTTCTTGAATATCTAATCTTTACAAGTCTTGAGATCCTTGAAATTATGCAAATGTTCTTGTTCTTGTAATCTTTGATTTGTGACAATGTGCATGATATAGCTTAGAAAGATAATTTAATCTACCACCCGTGGTATCTTATTACTAAACTTTAGAGCAATCTTTGTTGGGGGGGGGGAATGTTTCAAGTATGGCCATAAAGTCTTGTCATCAGATGATGATAAGATGCTGATTATTTTATTATCAACATTTCTTGTTCTACCCAACTTTTGTTGTCGATATTTCCATTTTTTCCTTATTTTAATTTTAATTTCCTACACTTGGATTTATTCTTCTCAACCTGACCTTTTACTTTGCCAGGTATTTGATGTTTTGTATGCCTGCTTATTAATTTCAACTTTCCAGGTCCGATTATGTCGAGAGAAAAAAACAGGGAATATCTATGCCATGAAGAAACTGAAAAAATCTGAAATGCTTTCAAGAGGCCAGGTCAGTGACAAATATTACTATATCAATGAAACTCGCAAAGTTTCTTTCAAATTAGCATTCGACCCAATGCTTTCTAGAAGACAGATTTTTTTGTGTGGATGGGTGGGTTACAATTGAGTGATGCCACTTGAGATGAAACGACCATGAGCACTATTTGTTCTTATATTGTGGCGTTGACCTTGAAAGTAAACAGTGGATGTGCTTCCAATTGTAGATATGATGAATGGATTCCTTTTGAAAGCGAAAGATTAGAGGACTAACCTTTCCATCAGTTTGTGATACTAAACAGCAATAGACTGAAGCCATAATTTTGACAGAGTATACAGAATGGAGAGACTGTATAACTGCAAAAACTTCTAGTATTGAAGATAAGGTGAAGCTAAAAACTTAATCATGAAAGGCGCAAGGCTATTTGCTGAAGCTTCTTATATCATCAATAAAGCTAATTTAAGGGGATAAGTATTGCTTTTATAGAAAATCAAATGGCATGAGTCCTATTATCTCTCGTCAACTCTGTAGCTTACTCTTCCTGTCTTCTAAGTACTCTTTCCTATTTCCTACGAAGTGTTCCTAAAGAAAGAGAGAACTTGAAAATTTGAGTTGGAATTTTTCAACATGACTGAATATCATAATTAAAGTATGAATTGTTCAGTGATACTAGTTCTATTTGCGTGCAAAAATCCCTAAGAAGGATGAAAACTTACCAGAATGACATGGGAAGGAGTGGGTTCCTAACTCAAAGACTAATAATTTTTTTACAACAATAGATTATACCTACTTTCTAACTTTATGCCAACAATAAGTGGGTATATTTGAAATTCAACCTCCATTAATACCTCAGAAGAAAGACAAAACCCCAGGCTTCCCTTTCTTGTCCAATCATTGATGATGAGTGGCGGAGGATTGATCTGGTTCCTTTAAAATTATTGACAATTATTTTATTTCTCTCTATGTTTTAATCTTTGGAATGCAATCTAAAAAGTTTTAACCTGTAACAAGTCACAGGTATCCATTCATTGCATGGAATCTTGTGAGGACACGAGTGCGCTTGCGTGATTTCCTTTTGTCTCAAAAAAGTGGTTCTTTTCTCCGCAGGTGGAACATGTTAGAGCAGAGAGGAACTTACTTGCAGAAGTGGCTAGCCACTGCATTGTAAAACTGTACTACTCTTTTCAAGATACTGAGTATTTGTATCTTATTATGGAATATCTCCCTGGTGGTGACGTGATGACCCTGCTGATGAGAGAAGACACGCTGTCTGAAAGTGTTGCTAAATTTTACATTGCTCAAAGTATCCTGGCCATTGAGTCCATTCATAAACATAATTATATTCACAGGTGGGTGTGTTTTCTGGCATTTCAAGAAATTAGTGTATGTAATACCAAATTCACTTGTGAATCAGGTATCGTTCAATGTTGCAAACATTAATATTTTCTTTTAAATATCTATATTTCTTTTCTTTTTCTTGTTTATTCTCAGGGATATCAAACCAGACAACCTTCTTCTCGACATAAATGGTCACATGAAGCTTTCAGATTTCGGTCTTTGCAAGCCTCTTGATTGTAGAACTTTATCTACTGTAAATGAAAACGAGGCCTTGAGTGATGAGAATACAAGGGAACCGATGGACATTGATGGCCGCTTTCCAGATGCTGCCAATAGTAGTCACTGGAGAAGCCCTCAAGAACAGCTTCAGCATTGGCAGATGAATAGGAGGAAATTGGTGAGAAATCAAAAAACATGCTTGAAATATTTTTTTGTACATATCCTGCAGGACTGAGTATTATGCCTATTCTTATGTGTGATTAATGCCCAAAAGATAAGGGAAAATAACTATAAGAAAATTGGAATCTTATTGCTTAACAGGATGGATGTTTATACATTTACATAAAATTTGAGGCTTTTTTGTGTTAATGTTCTTGACATTTAGCACCATTTTGAAATTATGAAGGCTTATAATACTCTGTTAAATCGTTTCCAAAATTATGTTAGTTCGACCGAATTCTTCCTCTTAACCTGAAGTTAATGTCTTTTAAATTTAAATTCTCACCCAAATCATGTGTATAATATAATCCCACGTTACAATTAAATAGTTTTTCACTAATTTGAGATGGTTGAATGATTATGTGGTTATGGGAAGAGAAAACTACTCTTGATTTCTGGAGATCATATCTTCGTGTGGATTATTATGATTGCCAAGAAAATTTCTTTTATTCCAACGGAACTACTGAATAATAGGGGCATCCCCATGTTATATATTGATCAAAAGTCAAATAAATGACATCTGTGCAAAGAAAAGCTTGACAATGCTCAAATAGACTTGGAGACTTTAAAGTGAACCTTTGACCGCTGCACTGTGTTTGTTAATGGCATAAACTGAAAACATTTTAAGTCGTAACTCTGAGACTTTCAATTTGTTTCTATAAATTTCAAGTGCTACTTTTCCATCTCCACATTCTTTTAGTTTAGACCAGAGGCGTTCATCTGCCATTGATAAGTTTGAGGGATGGTACTATCTGATATACCGTACTTTTTGATTGCTTTGAGTAATTATCTTCTTCTTTTCTTGTTATCTTTCAAAAGGCATTTTCAACTGTTGGTACGCCAGACTATATTGCACCTGAAGTGCTATTGAAGAAAGGATATGGCATGGAGTGTGACTGGTGAGTCTGTCCTTGTGTCTTTAGTTCAATTTCTATCATTCTCGTGATAGATCAGATAACTAATATCGACATGCATGTTGAAGTACAGTTATGCCTGTACCTTTTGAATATAGGCAGCTTACCAACCTGGCCTTTAACTGGGGAGCTGAACTAATAGAAAACCTGGTTATCGCTGATGTATACTGTAAAATATTTCCCTTTTCCCACAGATTGCACCTATTGGATTCCAAACTTGTGTAACTGCTGTTTGTCCATGTCATATCATAATTTTCAGTACTTGCACTTCATTAACTTATTGAAAGTAATTTTCTGATATAAATGTGGTTTTGGAGTCTTGACGGAACTCAAAATTCTGTGTGGAGAAATTTGAGCATTTGAAGAACTGCCATTTCTTTGGATTTGATATTGATTAGTTCTATATAGAAGCTGAGCTGCTTGGTAATATTTTGGCTGCTTGTGTTGTACTAAGGAGAGAGAACTATAATGTAACTTATTTATTGCTTACCTTGTTATATCCTCTAAATATGCTGCAGGTGGTCGCTGGGTGCAATTATGTATGAAATGCTTATTGGCTACCCCCCATTCTATTCCGATGATCCAATGACCACTTGCAGGAAGGTAATATAAGTTGGCATGTGATATGCTATGAGTTTGTTTCCCCATAATGTCTACTCCTATATTGTGTTCTTTTCAGTTAGCTTTGTTTGTGGGTGTGTTCAGATTCTACTCATGTTACC
>CAIGRQ010165912.1:0-15230 GCA_903798375.1 Fraxinus sp. D2006-0159 | reverse complement strand
TAGCCTAATTGATTTTAAATAATAATAATAATAATAATTTCTCTTGAGTCTTAACCAATGTTAATTAAAATTTCAATTAAATGAGAACAAGTAATGGAAGAATTTCCATGGGTTTCATTGGGTGGCAAAGGCCGAAAAGGGTCCCACACCTCCGAGCGTAGAACATTTAAAAGGAGAAATCTTGAAACCTTAATTTACTCCCAAAAAAAAAAAAACCATTAATTTATGAATAAAAATAAATTTTGTCGACCGGTAAATAATTACGATATAAGTATTTTTGCTTAATTTTAATAATAAATTTATTTTCTTTCACTGCAAAAATGCTTTATATCATAATGTTTGATAAATAATATTAGATGAGAATGTATAGAATGAATAATAGCTCATTCTAGTCCTCATGGCACATCTCCAAGTGGTAAAAAAGAAAGATGGAAAAAGCTACAACTTTGTTTGAGACTGTCGCGTCAAGGGTTCGAATCTTGAAATATGAATTTGGCCCTTGGGTAAGTGTAAGTGTACAAGCGACCTTCCACCATGTACCCTTGAAGGCATAACCTGCGATTTACTTCCTTCACTAAGGCCCGGGCAGGTGGGGACCTCAAGGTTGTGGTTTAACCTTTTAATAATGGTTCATTCTATATCCGTACGAGACTAAGTCATTGTTTGGTTTGAATTAAAATTTCAAATTAAAGTCGACGATTAATTTTAACTACACACTTGAGATTCACAACTTTTCAACTACAAATCTTATCAACTTTTATCGAAAATCTACTGAAAATTGAATTTTAATCTCTACCAAACAGGGGCTAAAAAGATACTTTTGAATGACTGAATAATTTTTTGAAAATGTTTTGTTCCAATTGAGGAGTTTTTAAAATAAGTAATTTTTTCAAAATGTTCTACTTCTACAAGAAGCAAAAGTTTTACCAAATGGATCATAACAACACAGACAATTGTAATTACACTGACGCATTCTAAATCGACCAAATTCGTGGTGCAAATGAGTTAGTTACAATTATCGTGAACAAAAATAGCGGAAATAATGGGGAAATTTCTGTGTCAAAAGAAGCAGTGGTAAATAAATACCTAATCAAATTCTATAAAGAAATTCATTATATTCAAACAGAAAAAAAAAAAAAAAACACACGCACACACATATACACACAGCCAAAATTGCAGATTCTGTGTGTATGTGTGTGTGTGTGTGTGATTTTTCTGATTCCAATTGATTAATTGGTTGAATATTCTGGGCAAGATTATATATATACACGTTTGTACTCCTTCTGTTTCTCATTTTAGCAATAAATGACAACAAAAAAGGTACGTATTATATTTTCTCGCACACCTGTATACATTGTAGATTCATATTTTATGAGATATATCGTTAATCAGCTGTGATTTGATTTTCATTTTGTTATGCATGTATATTCTACGTTCACTTGTATGTATCGGAGTTTGCAGTTTATTTATATTGAGCCATCTTTGGGTAAATTTATTGTTTCGCTAATTTATCTGGTGATCTATAGCGCAAAAACTTTTGATTGGATTTCGAACTGTTGAATCGTTGATATTCAGCACTGGGTTTCATAATTTGGGACTATTTCATGGAGATTGTTTTAAGATTTGATTTGAAATTGGTGCTATTTTCTCGTCTACAAGCTTCTTCATAGGAATTATCGTGTATGCTTATAAAACATGTCGATCAGTCCTTGGCTTAGCTAATAACGGAGTTCTGATTTCTCCGTTGGACATAGCATTAAATTATTCAGCCAAGACAAGATTCGGTTCTTTCGCTAATTGTTTTTTTAATTCGACAGCCATATTTATGTCTTGGAGAGTACAGTTCACGGAATCTGCTTAACCACGTCGTTGATCCTTGTTTGAACATTTGGTGCTACTATTGGAATCAAGAATCCACCCGTTCATAGGAAACTTCAGTGGCTAATTGTTGAATTGCTCAGAACAGAGAGCAATTCCATTTATGAGAATTTTCTGGTAGACAAGTTTTAGCAATGGGGTACATGAATACAGAGAAGAAATGGGTATTTCCTCTTGTTATTAGTTCATTGCTCTGTGTTTTCCTTCTTGCAAACTCCTTCAATATGGGGCTTGTGTCATCATCGCGGACAATCAATTCCATCTTTTCAGTCTTCCCGTCCCGTGCTGTGTCCAATCAAACCAATGTTTACTTTGAGGCAAAGGTTAATCAAGCTCCACCGCCTTCTGCTCTTCCATCCATTCCAAAGTTCGCTTATTTGGTTTCTGGGTCGAGGGGCGATTTAGACAAGCTTTGGAGGACACTTCATACACTGTATCATCCATGGAATTATTATGTCCTTCATTTGGATCTTGAATCACCTCCCAAGGAGAGACAGGAACTAAGTTCTCGAGTGGAAAATGATCCTGTTTTTTCTAAGGTTGGGAATGTGCATGTGATTACAAAAGCGAATATGGTTACTTATAGAGGACCTACAATGGTATCTAATACTCTTCATGCATGTGCCATCCTTCTAAAACAACATAAAGATTGGGATTGGTTTATCAACCTCAGTGCTTCAGATTATCCCCTGGTGACTCAAGATGGTGAGGTTTTTTAATTGTTTTTGCAGTCACGTACTAGCAAGTTTATGCCCTCTATTTTTCGACGTTCTTCTAACATAGCCAGTTCATTGTTGCAGATCTTATGTACACATTTTCCAATATAAGCCGTAAACTGAATTTCATAGAGCATACAAGCAATTTAGGATGGAAAGCGTAAGTTTTGTGTGTTCATTTGATTCAAGTACGATGATGTATCAGATGTAAAACCATTAACGCGTAATAATATATTTGGCTTTCTTGCAGGCATGGAAGGGGAATGCCATTGATTATAGACCCCGGACTGTACCAGAAAAACAAGTCTGATATATTTTGGGTCGCACCTGGGAGAACCTTGCCTACTGCATTCAGATTGTTCACTGGTTAGTTCACACATTAACTTGACTCGTTGATATAGCATTTTCTGAATTTGCTACACTGCATGTTTTGCAGGTTCAGCTTGGATGATTCTATCGCGTCAATTTGTGGAGTATTGCATATGGGGTTGGGATAATCTTCCGAGAACCCTACTCATGTATTACTCAAATTTCGTGTCCTCCCCAGAAGGGTATTTTCAAACTGTTATCTGCAATTCTCCAGAATTTAAACCGACTGTTGTCAACCACGACATGCACTATATTTCCTGGGATTTCCCTCCCAAACAGCATCCCCATACCCTCTCCATTAACGATACTGCAAAAATGATCGATAGTGGTGTTCCATTTGCACGAAAGTTCAAGAAGGATAGTAGCGTATTGAACAAAATTGATAGAGAATTACTTGGTCGAAGAAATGGGAGTTTCACACCTGGAGGATGGTGCAAAGGCAAGCCTCGCTGCACCAAGGTAGGTAATCCAACCATACTCAGACCAGGTAGAGGCGCACAGAGGCTTCAGCAACTAATGAATAAACTGCTGACAGCTAAGGTAGCTCACCATCCATGTGGTTAGATAAATATTTGTATCGTTCTTGATCAACGACGGATAAAGGTGCACACTGAACCTGCATCTTTCTTCATGAGTATCAAAAATAATAAGTCTTAAAAAGAGTATTGTATCAAAGTAGACGCTGCTCTACTCACACCATGTTTTGGTAGGTACTAATCAGTAATGCAGATACCAAATCCGAAGATTCAGATGATCAATCAGGATAATCCAACGGTTTAGTCCTGCTTACAACTATTCCATTGCTATATAACGAGGCCCAAATCTGCAGATTATAGTTTATAAATGCACAATTTTTCTCAATTCAGTATACCTTTTTAACTGTTGGTACATCAAATTCTACTGCTCACTTATTATTCACACATTTTACAGGACTCACAATTTATAAACACTTAAAAAGCACTACCAAACAAACACTTAATCATGGCTCAAGCAATCAATTTCTACCCCATTCAAAATTGGGAACTCAGGTTGATAGGATAGCACAACAAAATGCTTGATAAGAATTTTTGAATATATAAACAAAATTTACTCTTCAAGTTAAATTCGTTCGCTAAGAACTAAGGGCAAAAATGCGCCCGTATTGATCCCTGTTTCTTGTTACTATAATCTTCTATAAAGCAGATCGTAGGCATCAGCTCCTCTGGCTGTAAGTCACTTTTCTTTTCACCTTTTGTCCCGGTATAAGCATTTGTTTTTGCTTCTCCAGTACCAATGATTCTGTGAACCAAATTAAACCATCTCCAAAAGCTTAATATGTCCCATGGAATTTGCTGCAACTAAGGTAGTTGACTGACCACGCCAGCAGACAGATGAGATAAATTGTGCGGTGCCATCCATGTCATCAAAACAAAGTGAATCCGTGCCAGTAAATTTAAATGATAATACAGGCATGGGGAAAGCTTTGTGGTATACGAACACCTGTATGGGGAAGGATATTATCCAACACAGAAGGATAGAAACAATCATATTATTCCTGGATCAGACAACCTTTCCTAGAAAATTGACCAACTTCAGTTAACCGTTTCTCTGGAAAGAAACAGCGACTGACTGACTGACAATTATAATGAAGTTTTAAGAAAACTATATTAGAGCATGGTTAGTGATAAAGTGATTATGTGAGATACCTCATTTGTTTCCGAGCCAGTTGCGATATAACCTTCAGATACGGATAAGCCAACAAAATTCTGCAACAAAACAATGTCTACCATCAGATGTCGAGTATGATTACATTTCATGGAAATTGATGGGAAAAATTCATGGATTATGAATATGGCCAGGATGAGATTAGACAAATGCGGCCAACACATTATACGGAACATTTGCCAGCGGGATATGGACACGTATAGTCAGGTCTACTGTCAAATTAAATGAATGAAAAGCTTCATTACCAAAGACAATTACATTATTGTTTCATACGTGCAAATGATGTGGGCAGATATCAGAAAAAAAATTAAAATGAAATGTTTAACCAGGTAAAATGGAAGTTCCTTTCCATCTAATCTTTCCAGTCAATTAAAACCTGGCTGGAATTTCTGGATTGTTAGAGCCCAAAACATGTATCAAAATTGGGAGGGAGAACGCTGGGATAGCCAAATTTGAAATGAAAAGAGCGTAACATTACTCCATCTTGTGTAATGTAACTAAATTTTAAATGACTTCCTCAAAAGACTAATCAAGATGTCAAATAAATGGGATAATAGGAAATTAAATTTAATTGGTTTCATAATAAAGAGTAAAGAAGAAGATACCTTTACATTAAGGTGTCCCGTAAATGATTGGAGAGGATAATCTAGAACTCTTGATGTGCACCTTGACAAATCCCAAAGCTTTAATGTGTTATCCGTAGATGCAGAAACAAGAGTAGATGAATCTATGAACTTCACATAGCTCACAGTTTTATTATGCCCAACTAAAGTGCATAGAGGCATTTTTGAGTTACGTAGATCGTAGTAATATATTCTATGATCAGCTGAACCAAAAGCCAGGAAATGGCCAGTATCCATGGGGAACTGAACGCAGCAAACATTGGCCTTTGTTCTAATGGTACCGACACTTGCTCCCTGCATTAGTAATCCATGTAAGACAAACAACTTATTACACATTCAGAGTTCAATCTGCACAGATAACTAGATGACTGTAGTACGTTTAGTTTCAAAGCTGACATCCATTAAGTGCAAAAATAGAATTGCCTGATTGACATTCCAGAGCTTAACAGAGCCATCGTCACTCCCGCTGGCCAGCATTGTTGGATCTGCCACTGAGAAGTCAATAGACCAGACGCGCCGCTCATGTTCTTTCATTTCCATGAATATTTGGCTTCTCGTGACATCCCATACCTGGAAAATATATCATGTAAAATAGTTGATTGTGAAGGTGAGTTCTATGTAAACAGTAATTAGGGTTTTAATTGTGACCTACCTGCACCACCCCTTCAAAGTTACTGGAAGCGATCTGGCTTTTGATATAGCCATTCCAACATAGGTTGCTAAGCTTTGATCTACTTGTCATTTCCACCACAGGATAATGAATATCACGATCTTCATTTATGATTGAATTGTATTCAAAAACTTTGATCTTCTTGTTTACACCAGCAGTTGCAAAAAAATCACCATCACGGTCGAAACTCAGCGAGCACACCAGGTTGGATGAATTTAAAAGATCCCCTTGCTTCAAGTCAGCCTTAACTTTTAGCTTGCTAAAAGAGAGATACTTAGATAATCCCTCTAAAAATGTATTCACCCATCCACCTTGCCTACATTCACTATACTGTTCTTTAGTTGAAAGATTACTAATCGAACTTTTTTCAGTAACTGCCATAGATCCCCTAACATTGCTGCTAACTGGAGAATGTTGAGTCAATGGTCTGGCTACTGGTTTGGCAGACCTGCGTCTTGTCAAAAGGTAAGCTGATTCCAATTTTCTGAAATTCTTCATCAGTCGAGAACTTTTGGAGAGAATATTTCCTTGTTGTCCAGAAGGCATTTCCGATTTCTGATGCTCATCTGCCTGGCCATCAGATTCTTCTGGGTTATTGTCATAAAGACCCTGCCTGAAACGCTTTCTAGACACTGAGCTACCAGAATCATCATCATCATCAATAATTATTCTATCTGGACCTGAAGTCGAATTCTTCCCCAACTCTAAACTCGAACCTCCTTTTGCCCTGAGAGCCATAAGCAGCTTTGTGACTTCTTCTATGTCAAAAGATATAAAGGAGATTGTCTCATGCAAGCTATCTGCAGCATCTTGTTTCCTTTGCTGCGTCACCATAAGAAATTCCAACAATAATTCCTGCTCCTCTATTTTTTCTCGAAGCTCCATAGCAGCTTCTTGTTCTTCTATGCTATCTCTTGGTTCATTCAGAAAATCACTTTGCAACAGCTCACTGTTATGCGTAGGAAGATGTAGAATAAGATAGGGAAATTAATCTTTTGTCAGACAAATTACTTGCCAAATTTTTTGCAAAACCCACCGGGCAACTTCAAGACGAATCACCCTAAAAGGGGTAGTTGAGGAGGGTTTGGGGTCACCAAGCAGGTACTGAAAAGCACATATAAATGATATCATCTTTTTTATGGAGACAAAAGTAGGTGTGCCCATTCAAAGAAACAGTTTTTACATTTACATTTGCTCACAAAAGCATTTAGTAGTTCAATACAACAGCCAAAACGACCATATAATTTTATAACATGAGCTTTGGATGAATTCCAGACAAATTGATTGTTTCAAACCCACCCATATCCATGGTATTTTTGCTCATGAGATAAGCAATTGGCTCAAGGACATAGTAAGCATAACACACATCAGTCTGAATCTATGAAAGTTAGACTACAAAGATTGATGTTTAAAGAAAACACACCAGCTGGTGCAGTAGAAAACAAGGGAAATCTTCAATAAGAAGAAGGCAGCTGGTGGAAGCATAAAAGCACAAATGTCAACTGAAATTTTAGAAATGTGACAGCAACTTGCCTCATTCTAGGCCGCCTACTTGGCTCAGGATGCAGCAACCATAAGCAAAATGTAGCTTGTTTAGGCCACTTCAGAAGCAACTGAGGAGGGAGGACACGATGTTTCAGGCTTGCCATAGTTGTGCTTTTTTCTTCTAGAGAGCTAAATGTGCAGAATAGCTGGTAACATATTATTAACTACATCAGTAAGGTGTTAGAAAATTTATTCTGGTCAAAGACATGCACATCAGTTCTAATTTAAACAGTATTTGCACAGGAAAAACAGAGATGCTTAGTATGATTTATTTTAGCTTACTTCAAAGAGAAGGACTCCGAGCTGATAAATGTCTGATGCACAAGAATTAGTACCCCTGGAAAGTTCTTCTGGACTGCTGTACCAATTGGATTCCATGAGCAATATTTGTCTCATTGGGAAATAATACTTATTATCTTCTGTTCGCTCATTGTTGCTGGCTTCAGAAGCATGCATCACCAGACCTGAACATAATTGCAACCAACAGATAAAAATCATTTGCGAAGATCATTTACCGAATTCTTTTCAAGCTGATAGTTTTTGGCTTCCAACTCACTTTGAGCTTGTTGGTGCAAGTGTGTGTGATGTGAGACAAAGGTAATTAATGATGAACCTTTAAAGTCAACCGCTTGGCTCTTGGACCTGTCTTCAAGAAAATCTGAACCCGCATCCAGAAAAGAAGCAGACTCTATGAAAGAGACACGCTTAAACAAGGAAATGACAAAGCATGACGGCCGCACATTGTGAACAACAATTCCCTGAGAATGCGCCAGGTTAACAATATCCACAATTTGAGAAAATATGTGAAGGCATTCCAGAGCATCCACTTTCCTTTCTGGATTATCCAACCATTGTCTCAAATTAACATCACCGGATTGCGCAGTTTTGTCACTGGGCTCCATAGAGGCAGAATCTTCAGAGTCTCTAACTTGTGTTCTATAGCGGGTGGCATGTGGCCAGAGACTTGTTTCCTTCCCCTTTCTTCCGGACATGAACCCAGACTCTTGGGTTGTATTGTCACCTGAGGACCTGATATTTCTTGCACGGATAATTCTTGAATTTCTATCAAAGTCCGACGAAGATCTCAATGCCCTAGAACTATTAGACATCTGCTGACCAGACGTCCACGAGCCTTCCATTATTATCTACCTATTAATATAACTACACCTCCATTATTATTCACCCATTAATAAGATAAACGCAAAAGAATCCTGATATACACAAACAATTGTACAATGAAATACTCCAGTTACTATTAACCAATTCTTTCTATTCCAGTGCAATCATGAACGAAGAACACATTATATCCCAAAATAGAAACCAATTTGCTCCAAGAGGCTACAATATCTCCAAGATACATCAAGTCGAGTACAGTGTCCAGTTGATTGTATAACTACATAAGTATAACCTTTTTAGCATATTCACATAAGCTTAAAGAATTCATATGAACACATAAAAGATCAATATAACTGCGAACCCTTTATAGCAAATTCTACAAATTATCAACAAACCAAGACAATGAGAAATGCAAAAAAAAAACCAATTCATGACATCGACATCCATTTTAGTACTTGCAGAAACAGTGTACCAGTGCGTGTATGGCTACAAAGAGAGAGAAGGACAACAAGTACCAATTATCAGCATGAAAGCAGAGTGTGGCTGGTGGGCAAAAGATTCTCTATACTTTCACTCCACCAGATAGAAACAAAAGAGCGTCGCGTTTTTTCCCAAAGGAAAACACCACAGCCTCAAAAAATTCCAGAACCCCAAGAATTTTCGCCAGAAAAAAAAAAACAAAAACACGGCCATGAAGTTCAATACAGTTCGGAGTGATCCATTTTCCAGTACTCGTTCTTCCACTAAATTAATATCATTTTAAGAAACCCCATAGAGATTCTCTGTATCTATAATTGGTAAATGCAGTCATTCCTACTTCAATTCCAATAATGCATTCTCATGCGTGTTTGTTCGTATATGAACACGTGGCTAAATCACATCCTAGTTGCCTTTTCAAAAATAATTGAAAAATATCAGTATTTTATCCATTTGTGGTCCAGAATGATCTCCAAATTCTAATGCACAACCGAAGAGGTCAAAATTAAATATAATAGTTTAACCAATGACTTTAAATTAACCTAATCAGAGGATGCAAAATAAGTAACTTATAGCAAATAAACGTGATCATTTCAACTAATGTTAATTAACAAATTAATTATGAGAAAATTACTGGACTCTTCACACCATCATCATCCTCGAAGGCTGAGAAAACCCTGAACTTTATGATTATACTTCCACTTTAGGAGTTGCACGCAATTAAAGAGGCTGAGAAACCCCGAACCGAACTTTATGATTATACTTCCAATTGACCAATAGAAAGAATTGATTTTTATTAGAATATTTGTTAGGTGCAACGGTGGATTGAACTGAATAAAAAAGGACAATTCTTGGGGTTTAGGGTTTAGGAGGATTTAAGTTTGTAATGACAATTTTGACATTTCTAGTTGATTTCGAGTAGTATTTAATGATCCAAGTTGCCATTAACCATTTCGAAAGAATAACAAAGTAATTTGTTACAACTCAGGGTGTCAACCAATTGAGCCGCAAAGACGAAACTTTTTGCTCGAGCTTGTCTTAAGTAAAAATACTTCGAGCTTTTTTTGACTCGAATCGAGTTGAGTAAAAGCTCGGCCAAAAAATTTAGGCTCGATCCGAGCTTTAGACTCGGGCCTTAGCGTGTCGAGTCGGGCTGAGCAGGCTCGATTTTTTATTTTTTTTTTTAAATTCATGACAAATCTAAATTTTTTTAAAATTTGTTCAATTTATACATATTATAAATAATAACTAAATATTAATATATATAAAAAAAACTACAGCTAAAATTAAAATAAAAAAAGAAGTGACGTGCAGGTTTTTTTTTTTTAGGCTCACGGGACGGCCTCGCTCGAGCCACACCCCCAAAATGGAGCTTGGCCTGGAGCCTCTGCCCCACCGAGCCACGAGCCTGCCCGACTTGGACTTTTTCGGGCTGAGCCAGAACCGCCCTAGCAAGTGAGCTATTTTGCTATCTCTATTACAACTTAAAGAAACAAGAGAAATGCTACACTTACACACTTGGTACACAATTTCCTACACAATCATCATACATTTGTGTGGGTCTCACACGCATGTGAGAGAGTTGTGTAGAAGATTGTGTACCAAGTGTGTACAAGTAGCAATTTTGAAAAAACAATAATACAACAAAACGAACATCTTTTAAGAAAAAAAGTTACTATCTTATAAGCTTGAATTTGCAAATTGTACGAAACAAAATTTACAAATTGTGAATTTGTCTGTTTGACAAGGCTTCAACCTTTGTTTCTACTTCTTGTAGATTTCTTAAAAAAATTATCTTAGACCACCATTTCGTAAAAGTTTTTCTAGTCAAATGAATTATTCTAGAAAAATTTCCAAACATGTCCCAAAACTTTTTCGAAAACCTTGCAAAAGAACTCAAAGTTAGCCCATGTTTGACAACCATTATTTTTAAATTCTTTTTCTACATACTCAGTTCTAACCACACATTCACACAGTAAAATATTTTACACGAAAATAAAAAAAAAATTTCCTACTTTTTATCTACACATTCTCCTAAAAACATTGTTCAAAACTCTATTTTTTTCAAATAATGATTGTTAAAGATGGGCTTAGTTTGATTCATACAATTTTTGGGTCCGATCTTTGATAAGATATTATTATTATTATGCCAAACACGCTCTGTAAAATTATTTCTTCTACAGTGAGAACACCAAATGCACGTCAAAATTACTGAAAGCTCCAGCTTAGAATTTCATGGGTTTCAATCAAATGCCCAGTGGCTGCAGAAAAGCCCACACACATCTCATCAAGAAAAACATCAGAAAGATCAATGGGAATATGGATCAAAGGGCTCCGAGGCGGCTTCTTCAGTTTTAAGGTTACACTGAGTTAGTCCATGTACTCGATCCAAACTCGATATTTCTCTCCGTTATTCAGCTTCAACTTGCTGAAGTATTTTCGTCAGTTATGAAAGCTGAGATGATATCGGATTAATCACATATCAAATTATTGGAGAAAATAAGAAATTAAGCCACAATATAAAATAATTGATCATAAGAACAAAATAATTTGCAGAGAATGAAGATTTTATTATAATATGGAGAAAGAATACATAGATTTTGTATTTAATATTTCTAATTTCTTACTAAATCATAATGAAGAACCAATCATATATAGGACTAAGTAGGGGCGCTCAAACCTTCATAGTAGAGTTGTAGTTGAAGTGGAATGTAAGAAACGAAGTAAAGAATAAAAAAATGGCTTACGAGGCGAAACAGATAGGTGGAGCCTCGACGCCACCCTTGTGGCATCCTGGTGCCTGGCATGGTATCGTGGCGCCACAAGCCCTGCGCTGCAGCGCTGGGCGAAAATTGCATTGGCACGACAACGCCTACTTTCGGGTCATTTATTTCAAAATTTTGATTTTCTTCATCCCTACATCTTTTCCTAGTCTAATACAAATTCTTACTCATGATAGGCTTCCAAGTAGAACTTTAATTAGATTTCGCTAAGTAAACTTGAATATGATTTTACAGTAGCATTTTAAATAGATTTTTTCTTAATGTGCACTATAATTAGAATCCTCAATTTTTGAGTCACACTTAACTTCTAATAATCTCCATCTTGACACGAATTCCACTCCAGTGAACAAAATTTCAAAGAAAAAATTGTCACATGGAGGCAAATTCTACTACAAGAAATAAACTTGAACTCTTCAATGAAAAAACACAAACAAGTTTCTCCATAAAAACATCCAACTGAAAATATTCTCCACATCTACTACCCAACTAAGGGAAAAAGTGGTCTAAGGACCACCAAATAAGGCTGAAGCAAGCCATGTAATAGAAACACAATTGAATGCATCAAAATAATGATCTTGATTAGAATCAACACCCTTAATCGTATTCAAACCTTAACAAAATCAATAGAATTGTACCTATGTGGAATCTTATAGCAAAAATTGGTCTATTTCTAGCAATTTAATACGATAGCATTGTCGATAAGGGTGGCAATACAGATTTACCTATATCTTCAAAATTCAAATGAGACGTATTCTTAAGAAAGACCCAAAATTAGAATCCAGCAATATAGAAGTCAACTATAAATCCACCAGAGTTCTTAAAATATGTTGATTACTCGAAAATTTCGGGTCACCCTATAAGATATATAAATGAGATTTTCAATATCCTATAAGCAAAACACAGGCTCCTTTGATAACTTTCAGAACTTCACATTTAACCGTGTACATGTACCCTTTTGAATCAAGAGTACTTAAGAAGATAAAAAAAAATTCAGATTTGGAACGTGTCTCACTACATCTAGTGTTCTAACTGTCCCATCAAATATCTTTATTCTGACCCAACCAATACCAGATATCCAATAAGGTGTATTATTACGGATCATCACAACACTTTTTGAAATTTTTTCACATGTTGAAAATAATTCCCAATTGGGTGACTTATGAAAAGTGCAAGCTGTATCAAAAATTCAAATATCAACAAGTTTGGAGTTATAGTCAGACATGAGTAGAAGCTCTCCATCACTGCTAAGATTTCCTGCAATAATTACTTCTCCTAAAATTTCTGATTGTTGATTTGTAGTTGACTTTGATTTATTCTACAACTTATAATAATCATTTATCAAGTACCATTTTTTTCTTGCAATAATTATAAAATTTGAAATTAGATTTTGACTTGCCCCTCGAACGACCACCAAAAACAATGAGACCATCTCCATTATCTTTAGATGCTACGAGATGTTTCATCTTTTCTTTTAAATATATAGTATCGTAGACTTCTTCAATTTACGATGCTGAGAGTATCACGACTATATAGTATCGTGTCTCTAAAAGATATGAATGAGACGGGCAGTGAACACAACAAAATCAATCTCAAGTCTTCTTTTTCATATTTGACTCCAAGGTCTCCAAATCAGTGACGATTTCTTTAAAAAGCAACTAGGTAATTATCAAGAGATGTACCCTTGCCATACGATGATTTAGAAACAATTTGCTAATAAGACTCTTTGTCATGCATAATTGTTCCAATTTTAACCATAATGCAGCTATTAATTTCTCTTTCTAAATATCATAAATAATATCATTTGAAAAATGACGATGTATTAGAGATGGGGCCTTTCGATCACTCTGTTATTTCTCCTCCATAGTCCAAGTTGTGAGCATCTTTTTAAATCCCAACAACTCGTAGTCCAAATCCATCTAAGCGAGTACTGATCACATCTTTACATGTCACAAAAAATCTCGTATTGCGATTTAATAGCGAAATATCATATTTCATTGTTGTCATAACGAGAAACCTCGATCTTCCCAATAATTTCAATATCAAAATCTCTGATACCTGTTTGTTATGAAAAGCGGAGATGACACCGGATTAATCCTATACCCAATTGCTAAAGAAAAATAAGAGATTAAGCCATTATATAAAGTAATTGATCACGAGAACAAAATAATTTGTAGAGAATGGAGATTTTAATATGGAGAAAGAATACAAATTTTTTGGATTTAAAATGTTTCCAAATTCTTATTAAATCGTAATGAAGAGCGAACTATATAAAGAGAATAAGTAGGGGATGTCCAAATCATCACGGTAGAGTTGTAGTTGAAGTGAAATACAAGAAACGGAGTCCAAAATGGAGTAGATGAGAAAAAATCGTGCAAGAGACGAAACAGACATGAAAATCGTATTGGCCTGAGGCGCCCACTTTCGGGGTCCTTTACTCGAAAATCTTGATTTTCTTCATCCTAGTATCTTGTTCAAGTCCAACAAAAATCCTACTTCCACTGGGCTTCCAAGTAAAATTTCAATTAGAATTCGCCGAGTAAACTTGAATAGGATCTCACAATAGCATTCCAAATATAATTCTTCTTAATGTGTACTTTAATTAGAATTCTTAATTATCTTTAACAAAGAATTCAGGTCACACCCAAATTCAAATATCGTCCATTTCCATAAGATCGGTATTCGGCTTCGCAAGCAACCAAAGATATCATAGAATTAACGTTGACCCTAACATAATTATCATTAATATCAGCACATCTTACGTCGGTGGATGGGACAAAAGTGAAGACGAAGCCATGTCCCAGGAAGAGATATTTGTATGGTGTGATTGAGAAAGTGAAGGAAGTCGAAAAGGGTCGGACATGTATGAAATTTGGTGATTTTGTAGGGAACTTTGAGTTGTATAGACCTCTACCAATGGAAAAAGTGGTGTTGTTTGTAGTAATAGCACCTGCCTGTGAATTTAACGATGCATAGCCAGAAAGTAAAATATTTAAATCTTTGAAATTATTGTACATGAAATGAAGAGCAAATGCCGATTAGGAGAAAAATAGGAGGAAGACAAGATTTGTTAGAAATTGGAGAGCATATATTTAGAAACTCACACACCCAAGTGGAGAATGAAGGAAACTTGAAGAATTCTTATTATCACTTGAACTCAACTTAATTCGAATGGCTACAATTCATAGGGTATTTATAGGTGCTAAAATGAAATTCCATACATTCACCTATCTAAGTTCATGAATAAAATCAAAAGACACATTCATGTTTTGCCCCCATATTCATGAATAGAAACTTTTAGGGTTTTCATGAATTTAGTTTATTTTTCAACATCCCCCATTAAACTAGATTC
>CAIGRQ010165878.1:0-12746 GCA_903798375.1 Fraxinus sp. D2006-0159 | reverse complement strand
ATTGATAGCGTGATTGCCTTCAAATTATACCGTCGGAGCTTGAACATTTTTGTCTCTTGTCGGAAAGTGCCTCCCGCGTCCATTCCAGTCGAACTACCGATTTCATTCCGGTAGAAACGCGCCAGATCCGTACTTGACGTGGTAAGAGTAGACCCGATATCTGTTGAGTTCATTTTTTGGGGTCAACAATAATTTTATCCTTGGCTACAAACTGCCCATTGACTTGATTAACGACCATTGAGAATCATTTTTCATTACAATTCTTTGGGCTCGCATTTCTTTAGCTAGACAGAGTCATGCTAACAAGGCCTTATATTCGGCTACGCTGTTTGTTGTTTTGAATGTGAATCTAAGTGCACAATTTAACTTGTGCCCCTTCGGGTTCTTATTATCTTAGCCTCGACATCGTTTTTATCTTGATCTACCAACATACAACTTGCATGTTTCTTCATATTTAGGTTCATTTTCGGTAATTGATCATGACAAGCAAAATGACAAATATCATATTGGACATGGAGGATGAAACGAGATGGATCAACTTGGTTCAAGCAGCGGATGATAGAGCTGAAATGAAGACCTATGTGGCCGCATAGGGTAACTAAGCATGCGGTCACATAGCCCCTTATCGAAATTCAGTTGAAGGCTAATGACTGATCTATGCGACCGCATGCCATTAGCTTATGCGGCCGCATAGTTCAAACTGGGACACATATTTTTCAAATTTCGCATAGAATTCTATTTTAGTTAAAACTCTTGTATGATATATTTTTGATATCTTTTAAGGCTTAATTCCATTTTTAAGTAGATTTTATGGGTTCCATATAAATAGGATTCATTCCATTCATTGTAAAAACACACAATTATTGAGAGATTAATTGTAATACATTATTGCTTTCTTCTTGTTCTTCATTCAATTAATTATGAACTTATCGAGATTATTTCTTGTGGCATTCAAACAAACTGAGTGAAATTCTTGAGTATTGTAATCACGTGGCCAACATATTGTCGACGATTGTGTTGGTTCCTTAGTTTAATATTTTTGAATCAAGCTTAAACATTGATTCTTAGCTTTCTTGAGGTTGAATCTTTTTTTTTTTCTTTTTGTTTGAGTCTTGTTTTTCATTTTTTCGCGCTCTTTGCATTCTTCATTTTTGAGTCTCAAAATCCACAAAATACAAAAAAAAAAAAAAAAAAAAAACTTATTTGTGTGCTTATCTAGAATTCAATTAGTTTCTGTTTCTTTTGTCGAACATTCTAAAAATTGCAAGCAGCATACAATTTCAATTTTTGAGTAAAAAAAATTTCAAATTCAATAGTGTCCAATTCCACCTCAAACACCTTCTTAAATTTTTTCCTTAGTATTCCATTCAAAGTGTTAATTTCTACTTCTTGAGTCATTCTAGAGTCAATTTTTCTTACTTAAATCTTTGTTTGAAACTTTACAAGGATTGGATTTTGATTGAGATCGAATTAGTTCTTCAAAGCACTTGCAAGAAAGCATTAAGTGGAAAAATGAAAGAGTGGTGAGACTAATAGAGGGAAAAAAACCAATTTGAGTGAATCACGAGCGTATACGCGTGAGGCAAATATTAAATTAGATTTAGGATGTCAGATAGAGACAATTCTACTTCACATAGGAATAATAATCAAGTCAACATGTCAGAGGAGGTGATACAATAGTTCGTAAGATTGTTTGAGGATGTGAGAGACATATTGGATAGGCAAGTTATATTACTTGCTAATTTACGTAGGGAACAACTTAGATAAATTGCTAACGCAAGGAGGTAAGGAAGGTGAGATCATAGAGCGGGTTTTACTGGTAAATGTGAAGCGGATAGTGACATTAATGAGGATGCATTGGTTAAATTAGGAAGAATGAGGGATATAGGAGTTAGGCATGAAAGGAGGGGTGGAGATCTTGTTGGAGATGGTGTTGATAGAAGTATGGGCAATATCAAAATGACAATTCCTGCATTCAAAGGAATGGGTGATCCGGAGGCATATTTGGAGTGGGAAAAGAAAGTAGAGTTGATATTTGATTGTCACAACTACTCGGAGGAAAAGAAGATAAAGATTGCGGTACTTGAATTGACCGATTATGCTATCATTTGGTAGGATCAAGTAATAACATCTAAGAGGAGAAACCGTGAGAGGCCTATTAATACATGGAAATAATTGAATGCTATCAAAAGGAAGATGTTTGTGCCTAATCATTATTATAGGGAGTTTCATAAAAAAAATGGAAAGCCTATACCAATGTTTTAGGAGTGTGGATGATTATTACAAAGAGATGGAGATTGCTATGATTAGAACGAATGTTGAGGAGGATAGGGAGGCCACCATGGCCCCATTTTTGAATGGTTTGAATAGAGTATTGTTAATGTGGTAGAGTTGCAACATTATGGGGGAGTTGGAACACATGCTACATGTAGCTATGAAGGTGAAAAGACAATTGAAGAGAAATCAAACAACTAGATATTCATCAAGTTCTTCGGGTTCTAAATTTTGTTGGAAACTAAAGTGGGATAATAATAAAGGTGATGTATTTCAAAAAGCAAGACTGAACTACCAAAGGGAAGAGAGGACGTTGTTAGCAAAGCTACACCCAAGGTGGATTCCCAACCTTCTAGAAATCTGGATATCAAATGTTTTAGGTGCTTGGAAATGGGACACATTGCTTCTCAACGTCCCAAAAAAGGGTGATAATTTTGCGAGACAATGGACAAGTGGTGAGTGATAACGATGATGAATATGATAACATGTTGGAATTGAAAGATGCTGGTGATGGTGAGAATGTGGAGTATGCAGTGGGAGAGCTGTTGGTTACACGACGAGCTTTTAGTGCTCAAATCAAACTAGATGACTTGGAGAAACAAAGGGAGAACATATTTCATACGAGATGCCACGTCAACAATAAGGTATGTAGTATGATTATTGATGGGGGCAGTTGTACCAATGTGGCTAGCACTACACTTGTTGAAAAATTGAGATTAACTATGCTAAAACATCATAGGCCTTACAAATTGCAATGGTTGATTGAATGTGGAGAGGTTAAGGTGAATAGGAGAGTGTTAGTGAGTTTATCAATTTGGAGGTATCATGACGAAGCAATGTGTGATGTAGTGCCTATGAATGTCGGGCATATCTTGTTGGGAAGGCCATAGCAATTGATAGGAATTTGATTCATGGCGGGTACAAAAATATGTACAATTTTATTAAGGATATGAAATCTATTACTTTTACACCGTGACACCACAACAAGTGTATGAAGATCAAATCAAATTGAAAAGTGAGGAAAAAAGTTTGAGAGAAAAAATGAGTGAGATTGATCTTTCACAACAAGAGAGAAAAAAAAAATAGTAAGCTAGCTAATTGTGAAAAAAAGTCATGCCATTTGGACTTACTAATGCACTTAACACATTTATGAGATTAATGAATCATATTTTACGTGCATTCATAGATAAATTCACAGTAGTTTACTTTAATGACATCTTGGTATATAGTAAGGATCTAAATGAACATATAGGGTATTTAAGATGTGTGCTTGTGGTCTTAAGGTAGTAACAACTTTATGCTAACTTTAAAAAGTACACATTTTACATGGAAACATTATTTTTCTTGGTTATGTCATTAGTGCAAAGGGCATTGAAGTAGATGAGGAGAAAATCAAGGCTATAGGACTGACCAACACCTAAAAGCATAACTGAGGTAAGAAGCTTTCACGATTTAGCTAGTTTTTATAGGCATTTGATTCCTGACTTTCTTAGGGTTGAATCAATCTTGTGTGGGTTTCGTAGCTACTATTGCTATGTGAGTTCGCATCACGTTAGAAAGCTCGACAATGAATTTTTCAATGTTTATGCCTTAATTGCGGATCACCCCTAATAATTAATTTCAAATTGCCCTGATTCTATTGCACATTTCATCAAACTTCTTGGTGCACAGGGCTTTTGTAATACTTGTTTGAGTGAAAAGTTAAATCAACACATCAACGTTGTGGCTTTTGAAACAATGGCGAAGTAATTGAGATGCTACTATTATGGTAAACTTTCCATGTCTGGATGTTTAGCTTCAACACCTTGGAGAACTTTACTTACATAATATACTGGTAACTATTTTTGTCCCTCCTCTCTTACTAGAACGGAGCTCACAACTACTTTAGATACTATCAGATAGAGTAATGATTTTTCTTCATTCAACGGTTTAGCTGAGAGTTGGGATTTTCCCAAGTGTTCTTTCAACGTTTGGAATGTTTGTTTACATTCTTCCATCTATTCAAATTTTTTCTCCCCTTTTAATACTTGAAAGAAAGGAGAATATTTATTAGTAACTCTTGAGACGAAGCTGCTTAAGGCAGTGATCCTTCCAGTTAAGACTTTGGACCTCTTTTGAGTTTTATTGAAGATTGCATCTCTATGAGAGCTCGTATTTTATAGGTTTGCCTCAATATTCCGTTGGTTTACCATGAAACCTGAAAATTTATCGAACATGACTCCGAACGCACACTTAAGTGGATTGTGTTTCATACGGTGCTTTTAGAGGATATGGAATGTTTCTCCCAGAAGTCTTCAATGATTATCAACCTAAAGGATTTGGGACGAGCATATCATTAATATACACTTCCATTGTTTTGCCTATATGATTTGTGATCATTATATTAACAAGCCATTGATATGTTGCCTCCCATGTTTCTTAATTCGAAGGGCATTACCTAATAGCTGTATAGACCTCGATCAGTAACAAAGGCAGTGTGCTCTTCATCGGGTTCATACATGTGATTATATCCGAAGTATGCATCCATGTAAATCAATAGCTCGTATCCTATAGTTGCATCCACCAATTGATCAACTCTGGGGAGCGAAAAACAATCTTTAAGACACACCCACTTCCCATTACTTTTTGGGACCAGAATTGGATTACAAACCCACACTGGATACTGAGCTTTGCGAATAAAATCGTTTTCCAATAATTTATCAACTTTGTTTTTCAAAGCTTCGTATATTTGGAGCCCATTGCCCGTCTCTTTTGTAATTTAAACCATATTTTGGGATCATTCTTAGTGCGTGGCATGCCACTTTCGGGTTGATTCTAAACATATCATCGTGAACACATCGAGGTTTGCTTTCAGGAAGTCTTTTAATAGGCTTTTCATAGGTTCAACCAAATCTTTGCCAACTCTAAAGATTTTAGTTGCATCCTCTTCGTCAGCGGGAAAGCTTTTATCTCTTCAACTACTGGAGCTTTGGATATACATTCAATGATGTGCGGGTTGATTGAATTATCAATTTCAAATTCCTCTTCCATTGGATCAATAGTTTCAACCATCATTGTTGTGTTCATCATAGGGGTTCGCGAGGTTGCCTTTCTTAGAGTACTAAGGTATCATCCTTGCACGATCCCTTGGTCACATTTTACGCAAGCTTTCACATAAGAGTCGAAAATTTTACACACAAATGACGAATGGATGTTACAACATTAATTTGTTTCAACGTAGGCCTTCCTAAGATCCCATTTTAAGCGGATCTATTATCAATAATGAAAAAAATTATATATCCTCGGAATACTCCAGGGTTCCCTTACCTAGTTTCATTATCAGAGTAATTTGTCCGTGCAAGACTTGACAATCTTTGTTGAAATCGAGGAGAGGATTCAACACGGGAGTCGAAGGGTGATAAGTCCGCATTTGATCAAATGCGCTCCCGAACAGAATGTTAATCGAACTTTCGCTATCTATAAGCATGCGATTTAGGCCATTATCGGCTATTATCACTCGTATGATCAAAACATCGCCATGAGGATAGATTATTCTATTCTTATTATCAGTAAATTCAATTGGAGTTGATTTAAGTTTTGAATCCAGTAACTTTCCAATGCTGACTTACTACTGGCAACTTGCTTACCACTCTTCTGTGAGTTCATTGTAACGACATTCTTGATTTTTCCTTTAAACTCTTCTTGTTGCCTCTTCAAATCGATATCACTGACTTCGTGATTATTGTTGGGAATTTCATTTTCTGCCACCAATGCTTCTACTTTTACAGGATTCGCCTCCAATTGATTCATTTTTGGACAGAAAAAATGTTGAGATCGTGGTTCCCTTTGTTCTCGTTTTCCACATACGGTGCCCATTTGTTGATCTCAAAATTGAGATTACAAACTCCTCTCAACTAGTTAGGATTTTTATTTCCTAAACTCACCGATTTTATGCTTAAGCAGGAGCAAGAAGAGAAATGATTATTTTTGAGAAGAATATTACTATTTGCGTGCTTCTCTTTGTTTCCCATTATGCTTTTTGATGAGGTCACGGGGTAATTAAGTCTTTTCTAATGACACATTACACTAACTGATTAGTGAACTTCTAATAAAATCCTTTAGATTTTCACATTTTAGTCATTAGTTTACGTGTTCTTCATTCATTGATTGTGAAGTCATGTTTTACACTTCTATTCAGGTGTACTTTAATAATGATTTTTTTGCTGATATGGAATAGTTAGTAAAGTCAATTGCAAGTATATTTGCTCGCTGGTTATGCCCAAGGTTGGTCACTAGGCTTCGCATCGTAAGTACTCGCTAACCTTATCCTGAGCTCGCACATGGTCCGATTAACTTTAAAAAAATGTTCGCTGGCAAAGGCATAGGTTCCCCATTGGTCCTCTGTAAATTTTAATTGACATCGGTGTATTGCATGTGTCTTTTTTCTACCCCTCGTTAAACTTGATGTCAAACTAGATTAGATTTACGATGAAGCTCCCTCGTTCCTAGAACCATGTTTGCCATGGGTAGGTTGCTATGGTCAATTTCATTACGAATGTTGATTTTGTTAATTTGTTGAGAAATAGTAAAAGGTGAGGCCCTGGAAGAAAAGGTTGTTGGAATAGTTCAGATTATTAGTGATGATCATCTTGGTTCATCAAGCTTGGTACTCCCCTATAGTTTGGTTTTGCAAGCTGTGAATCGCTTTGTATGGTTAGAGCTTGAGCCATCGTCTCTCTAGCAACTCGGCCAAGATTGTTTCATACTTGATCTTCTCTACATTGGGATCCAAGCAATTGTCTAGGAGACCTCGACTTTGGTAGCTTTGAACCTCTTTGTGTATTTTGTTTCAAGATATAGCCCTTGTTTGATCTCCATTATTTTCAAAATACATTTTTGTCTATATTCTCTTCAATTACACATTCTTTAATAAAATAATATTACACGCAAATTCAAAACATTTCCTAATTTTTTAATCATACATTCTCCATCAATCTGCTATTCCAAAATATATTATTACAATAAAATGAGGCTCAAACAAACTCAGAGCAATCTCTGGCTTTGTATTGGTTTTCTGTCACATCTCTTATTGCATTGTGTTTGCAGACCAAGCTACATTTAAACTACTAGTGCAAGTCTTTCATGTCAAATGATATTCTTCTTCAATGTATATATCTCTGTTCTCTCAGATATATACATTTTGTAGACGTCTTCTCGAGTTGTCTTATTCTTCTTCTTCAGTGCGGCCACTCTTCTTCTTGATCATTGCCCTCTCGAGGTTAATGTATTTTTTTTTTTAACTCCATTTGCGTGGTATGCTTCTATTATGACCTTGCGAAAATCGTAACTCTTAAGGAACAATGTCAAATGTACACTCAAAGTTTGACATTGTTTTTGACATTCCATTGTTTTCAAAAAAATTGTTGCCAATAAAGTGTGTTTTTTCAATCCAATGTGATGTCACCATGTTGAATAATGTAAAAAATAGTATACATGTAGCATGATATGCTAAGTGTACATTCCTAGGTTTCCATCTTCTCTGACATTGTTTGGGAATTCATATTCACTGTTGAGAGCGAGTGTTTTTTTAACCATCCAATCATGTGCCAGCAAGTGGCACAATATAAAAAATGAAAAACAAACCGTACATGTAGCATGATTGTACTTGAAGTAGTCACATATTCGCATCAAAATACTAGAATTTCACGTCTCTGGATTGAACAAGAATCCAATTGAAGATCATTATTAGACCACCCAGAACCTTGATAATTCAGATAAGACAAAACATCAGTATAAGAAGTCGTCCGACATCAGCTAAAACTTCCAAAATGATAGCGTTAGTATGAAAGTACAATCGATGTCATGTATTTTCCAGCAAATGAGTTTCAAAAGTAAGCAATTATTTTACTTGAAAGGGCTCATGCCCTTGACTCTTATCCTTCAGACTAATACTCCGACAACGAACTACTAGGTCATCACGAGACTAGCCATTCCCTACTAACAGAAAAAGGAATAATGCAATCCGAAGAGTCTTAACACAAATGCTGAATCATATGCCGCAGGTAGAATAAGAGTAAAGCAAGAGAGATGAAATCTTATCTTTATTCAAATACGCCACAGAAACAAGATGAACCCTGAAAATTACCCATTTTACAACCTGCAGTCAGTCAAGACTATAAAACAGACACAATAAAATATTCCTATTCGGCATAATTTGCCTTTTCACATCCCTCGTTTTTCTCTTCATCAATATGAACATTCTCAATCTGCTCAGTAACCTCATCAGCTGCATCCTTCATGTTCAGAATAGGTCCGTTAGAAGAACTGTCCTGTTCATCATGAGTCAAAGGACCGGTTTGCCACATTCTGATAGTCCCATCTTCAGAGCCTGAGGCATAAGATTCACCTCCAGGAGAAAATCGAACACAGTGCACTGGACCATGGTGACCTTTGTTGCATCCTGAGATGAAAAAAAAAAACCAAGCAAATGAAACAGCTTAGGCTAGACCCATGAAAGGATTAATTCCAGTATCACCCCAAAAAGAAAATAAATATTGATAATAATGACGGCTGTAAAATCCAACGAGAACACTGGGGGTGAAACTGATATATTATGCACCAGCATTAGTATTTGAAACTTGTATAAATAAAAACAATGATAGCAGCATCAAGAAGACCGTGAAGACACTACTGTGCAACACGTGTGAAATTACTAGAACAGAAAAATTGTGTCTAGACAGCAAGACTTGGGTTGTAATGAAAAGGTAAAATTATATGCTCAACTTCCCCCCCACCAAAAAAAAGCGCCAAGAAAAATAAACAGGAGGAAAACATAAAAAGTGGAGACATGGAGAATTTCCCAAGAAAAAAGTCTCAATAATTGTCCAGTCCGAGAAATCAAGGCACTAAATGATTGACGAAGTAAAAAAAATACCGATGATGAATGGCATAAAGGAACTCACCAATTTCTGCTCCTGTGTGAAAATCAAAAACACGGACCCACATGTCTTCTCCTCCAGCAACGAACTTGTTACCGTACTTTGGTTCCAATGAAGCTGATTCCACAATGCAAGGCATATTATAGCTTTTCACCAGTCCAAAGCTGTTGAAAGATGTGTGTCATTTATGGATGAAAGCTAAGACGCGAACATAAGCTATGTTTGGAGATTTGCATAGAATTAGAAAGGGGGAAAGGGATGAGGTAGATGGGGGAAAGATCAGAGATATACTGATTTGCATCCCAAAATTTGACAGTTGACCCATCAGAAGTTGTTATATAGCGACCATCTTGACTCACTTCAGCGCTGGTTACGGAAGACTTGGTCTCAAGCGTTCGAGAAATTTTGCCAGTTCTTACATCCCACAACCTGAGCCGTCGGTTCAAAAATATTACATTGAAAGAATATCAATGCATGGAAACTTAAGTTCTAGAAATCAATGTCGAAGTAGCAAACAATAGATGGACTCGACGATAAATAGCACATCTCTCGATATTTTGATCCTAATAAGAAATCTGAAAATTCTTCAGGCCAGGAGTTCATGAGTGACAAAAATAATAGACGAGAAGTTGCAAGTTACTAAAGTCCGAGCTAATGCTTCAAGGAGCAAAGTCCAAACCTAGAAGTCCCTGAGGCCCGACAGTTGACCAAAAAGAAATGAAATGAAAAGGGTCCAATGCAAAATCACATACTACGAGTAGGTTACATCACTCAATCATCATGGACCCACCAAACTCAGCAAGGACAATATAACTTTACATCTCAAAGACTAGCACAAATGGAGACCCTTATATTTTCTGCCATAAAGCAGCCTATGACAAAAGAGCATCTGAGGATATAATGATGGATGGCCAAATATCTTTTTAACATTTACATTAAGCTTCAAGCATCATTAAAGACAGGAGATGCATCAGAGACTTGCATGTTATCATGGTGCATCACTATTCACCTTAAAATGCAATATAGACAATAAAAACTAGGTACTCAGACGTTTGAAACAAAAAAAAACATGATTTACAAGAAGTAACTTAAACTTTCTACGAGAAAACAAATAACATCAAACTCAAATTCTGAGTACATACCTCACCCCACCCATATCAGTACAGGTACTTAAGATAGTTTGGTCGCTATGGAGCCAAGCAAGAGTTCTAACTGAACCAGGAGAATTTTCGATTTCCCTGGGAGGAGCATCCAATCGATTTAAATCGTATATGCGAAGAACTTTTTCAACGCCTCCAGTTAGCAGAAGGTGGGTATCCTGAAAAATCGATCGAATAACTTAATCCATTGATTGGTATATGTCAAAAGTGAAATAAAACTACAAAAAGCATGGATACAATACCATGTTATAATTCGAAAGTATTATATGTTAATAGTGAATTGCTGATTGGTAAATTTGAGTTGTGAGTCTAATTGTTTGAACACTATGATTAAAAGGAAATGCACATGTCGACCTATCACTAAACTTAATCAAAGCGGACATTTTTCATGTGGACCAAAAAAATATAGTACTACTCAGCTCATATAAAATGAAGTCACTAATATCAACTTTCAGAACTTGCAAAAATAGGAAATTAATGCTAATCTACTTGACAAATAGGAAGACATTTATCACAAAATGAAAATATGCCTAGAAAACAACTTCTAGACGAGGCACAAATAACCAAACACCTTATCATAAACCAAAACTGAAATTTTGGTATCCTACTTATGTGCTTTGCAGATGGAAAGATAAACTTGGGAGGGACACACTTGTTAGATCACCAACATGCATACAACTTCCACAAAACCTGAGTCTTGTTTGCAGTGCATTTATAGCAAGGCTATCAAAAGCGAGGAACCAACATTGTAAAAACAAATTTTCCATTTTCAAGATCAGTTTTATATGACAGGTTTTATAATGTTGGCAAGAATTGCATAAAACATAATTTCAACCGAAGTGATGTTTAAAGTTGAGTGGCATCAATATCTTGAATCTTTTTCATCTTTGATACAAAGCAAAACATGATTTGGCTCTTTGATCACTTAGATTTAAAGTTTTACCAGAATATATGACCACTTCAAAAGCCATGCAATAGAATTAATGAATATTGGATGAATGATATAACAAGATCTGATTTTCACATGCAAACCGGCTGGTGCTGCAGCAAATGAAGCTTAATTCAATAATATGAGCTCCTCATAAAGAACCCCAACCAAGTGAAAAGATCTGCACCATAAAGTCCTCATAAAACTTGAAGAGACACTAAGCAACACTCATTCAAACATTTAAAGTGAGCACCTCTGAGAAGGCACATGCACGAACTATGTGCTTGTGCTCGAAAGAATGCAGTTCATCCCCAGTTAAAGCATCCCATAATTTCCTGCAAACAAAGTCCACATATATCATTAAGGAATAATCCCATTAAAGGTCCCATGACAAGCAATGGATACAAACTTCAGATAGATCCTGTACTTGCAGTTTGTTGCTAGCCAAACATCACCAATGTTAGTGTAAAATAAGAAAATCCAATGACGTGGACCAAACTTTACCAGCCATTGATTTGATAATTACTTTTAACAAAAAATATTACAAACATAGATCTATAGATGGAAAATCTTAATTTCATGAACGAATAAAGACACTGAAAGAACTTCCCACATACGCTGAAAAATCAGCTGAAGCAGAGGCCGCACGCAGAGCATGTTTATCCAGGCAACAACTCCATACTGCGCCTTTATGCCCTTGAAAGGTTCCAATCCAATCTCCAGTCTCTCCATTTCTTAACATTGGGGTGGAATCTGGTCAGACAAATACAACACCAATAATTAGTAATTTAATTAATTGAAAGTTGGTTCATAAAGATCTTACAAGACAATCACCCAAATGTTACAAAAAATAATACATGCGTTGTCAGGTATGTATTACCAGAAACAGAAGGCATTTCATACAAGGATGAAAGCAAAACTAACTTGTTTTATGGAAATTGAACTGTGATGCACATGTAAAATGATTCCAACTTCCTCAAACCTTGATTATTAGTACAGCAGCACTAAATATGTTAAATGTCATATTTAAATGGATTTTTTCATTGATCATCTGCCATCTAAAAAAGTGACCCAACATATACAAAATTTATCTATTTCTGGGTTCTTTCATGTTTCATTTTCTTTACACAATGGAAAAAAAAAAAAAAAAATTAATACACGGATAAAATGTATGTTCTGTTGCTTCATGACATGTTTCTCTCCACTTTGAATATTTAGGGTCCTTTTTGATTGCAAGAGTGGAATTTTAATGGAGAGAAAATGAATTCTAGGGAATTGAATTGCCTAGAATGGAATTGTCAATTAGGCTCCGTTTGATAGGCCAGATTTTCCATGGAAAATGAAAAATATTTTCCATTTTTCAACTTTTGTAGTGTTTGATTTGCGAAATTTTCCCGGGAAAATATTTTTCAACTTTTTAAATTTTTCACCTTTTTGAGGAAAATAAATTCTTGATGTTTTTGTTAG
>CAIGRQ010165853.1:0-10018 GCA_903798375.1 Fraxinus sp. D2006-0159 | reverse complement strand
TTTTGTTTGAGGACAAACAAAAATTCAAGTTTGGGGATGCGATAAGTGTAGCTTTTACACTTATTCTTGATGCTAAATTATGAATTTTTGTTGCCTTTTGAATTAAATTCTACTTAATTTATTTTAAATTGTTTTTTGTAGGTAAAACTTTATGTTTAATGAAGAATTTAAGAAAAGAATGCAAAATATCATAAAAATGGAAAAATTCATAATACGAGGACTTGGAAGCAAGCATTAGATTAATTGGGCCTCAATTCGGACTCCTAATTAGATACAACATTTGGAGACTTGAGTATAAATATATAGACAAAGAGAACATTGCAAACAAAAGGGAGGCCGGCAATTGTTTGGAAAAGAAAGAGAGCAATTGCGGCAGCTTCTAGGGAGAAAATAGGGGCTGAAATCATTATATATATATACACCTATCCACACATATGTAGTATCATATGATTAATTCTTAGATTTTCATGCCACTTTATTACTTGTTAATTAATTATTGTATATTTAATACTTCAATTGTCTGCGCAACAATTGATTAATTTAGGGATAATACTGAGACGAGAGGTGATGTATAATTTTATCTCGTACAATAAATAACATAGACATTATAAGAGATCGAGAGTTAATTATAGGTTATGCAATTCATGTTGAATTCTTATAGATTAATGCGTTCATATGTGTATGAAATTATATGGAAATATAATAAGTTCGAGCATATGAATAGGATTAGTGTTACTCGAGAGAGATTACTAACTACAATAGGTTAATTCAATCGTTAGCATGTATGAAAAGATGGTTGAATGAATTGGAATTAGATGCATGTTAAATAACCTAAGTGAAATCGGAAATCCTAACTACCTAATCACATTATCTTATATATATAGTTTTAATTTAGTTTGTTATTTAATTTATTAGAACTTTGGTTTAGAAAACAAAATTTGATTTGATCATTAGTTATCATTTTAATTTAAATTGAAGTTAGGTTAGTTTAAAATTTTATAATAGATAGTAGTCTCTATGGGACAATATTCGAATTTAATAAATCCACTTTATTACTTGTCATGATCCTTACACTTGTGGAATTTCACGAACTCCCCAATCACCTTGACTCAATAAGATGCGGTCAGGCTACGCAATTCCCATTTTGATACCTAGTTTTAAGGGAGGTCATATCATACAACTATGGAAGCTTCGTTAACATTCTTTTCAGAGCCACTTATGATAAGATGCTAGTGGATCATGAATTGTCTCCCATCACTTTCCCACTATATGGGTTCATTAGTGACAGCAACATCCTAAGAAAAAATCACACTTGCAACAGAGATGGAAGAGCCTCTCCAATTAGCTCGCCATTATATGGAATTCCTCATAGTGGACAATAGATCAACCTACCACTGAGTCCTAAGAAGACCCGCCCTAAAAGAACTATGGATTGTTACCTCTGTTCATCACTTATGCATGAGATTCTCCAAAGAAAATAGGATTGTCAAATGGTGGCTAGGGAATGTTAGTTGAATTCCCTAAAGAACATAGCCCCTGAACGTCAACATGGTGTTAGAAGATACCGAAATTATCGACATTCCTAAAAAAGGAAAGACTCCTAAACAATGAAGAAGTGTTGAAATGATAGATGCCCCTGAAGAATGGAGGACCTTGAAGAATAGGCTATATATAATAAGTTGGACCCTTGTATCACCAAGTCCGATTTACAAATGACTTCAATGGAAGATCTGGAGAGCTTTTCCGTAGATTTTCAAGATCCTGCTAAGTCATTATAAGTGGGAAGAGATCTAGCACAAGAGACAAATGAGAAGCTTAAAAGTTTCCTACATAAAAACTTGGACATCTTTGCCTGGAAGTATGAGAATATCATTGAGATCGACCCATAAGTGAGGTGCACTACTTTAAAATTGACTACAAGTTTGTCCATATAGACAAAAGCGGAGAAACTTCAACCCTAAAAGGTATGAGGCATTGAATGAGGAGGTCGACAAGCTAATAGCCAATGGCTTCATCAGAAAATACACTATTTGAGGAGAATCTGAAAACTAGTCCTCATGAAGAAACATAACGACAAGTAGAAGATATGTATAGATTTCTCCAACTTCAACCAAGTTTGTCCCCAATAACTTTCATTTTCCAAGGATAGGCTAGCTTGTCGATGCCACCATAGGGCATGAGTTGGTGAATTTCATGGATGTTTATTAGGCTACAATCAGATTTCTATGCATCACGCGGATGAGGAAAACACATATTTTATCACTGATAGATGCCTCAATTGCTATAAGTTGATGCCATTTGGGTGCCAGGATAACCTATTAGAGACTCCTTAACATCAAACTCATTAGAAAAATCATGGAAGCATATGTGGATGATATTCTCATAAAGTGCCTCAAAACAAAGGACCACATAAAGCACCTAGACGTTACTTTCCAAATCTTGAGGAGAAACTGGATGTGGTCCTTAAGTACACTTCCAACATCACCTCCAAAAGGTTCCTAGGCTACATGGTCAACTAGGTATTAAGACCAACCATAAAAAGATCGAGGCCTTAATAATGATGATGTCATCTCGAAAACCAAAAAAGATATAGAGCTTCATTGAAAATGTAATAGCCCTGAGTCTTGCCACCTATAAATGCCATTATTTTCTCAAAATTCTCAAAGGAGGAAAGAAATTTTAATAGACAAATGTGTGGGAATGGACCTTCCTGGAATTGAAAAAACAACTTGGCCAGATCCCCCTCTTCCTTATAGATTTCGATTTTTTAAGGAATAGAATCTGAAGTTTGTTTTTTTTTTCCTAAAAGAATGGATACGCATCTTGATTTTTATTATTTTAGTGTTGGTATATTTCTTTTATTTTTATTATTATTTTATTAGAAAGATGTCTTTTGATAAGCGGTTGATCAGTCCTTATTATTATACTTGGTCGTATTTGAAGAGGTCATTAGCTGGGTTCTTGTAAAAGAAGAAGGTAACCATCAATTGCCTATATATTATGTGAGCAAAGCCCTCTTACATGCAGAGGCTCGCTACCAAGATATAGAAAAGCCTGCATCTCTCTCAACACCGCTTCTAGAAAGTTGAGGCCATACTTTAAGGTCTATAGCATTCGTGTGTGCTAACAAACTTACCACTTAAGTAGGTACTCCAGAAACCAGATGCTTCTAGGAGGTTGATGGAAACCATTGACCTCCGAACTTGAAGCCTCTTTGTCGATGGATCATCTGGAGATACAAGCTACGAAGTAGGAGCGTTCTTGGTAAGTGGTCTTGTCAATGCCTCTTCTAGTAGGTTGATGCAAGCATAGACTTTCTCCCAATGTATGCTATAATCTATTGCTCACTTTTGCAATATCCATACACCATAATAGCTACAATACCTACCTCAGCACATATCATCCTTATATCCATACCACTAGAAAAATCCCCAATCGTTACAGTTTTGGAGTTGGATGCCATTTCATATGATTAGGCAGTTTTAAAAAGAAAGAAGAAAATGATGAACAATATAGTTTAAATCACGAAAAACTTTACCTAAAATCAAAGAGTTCACGGAAATGCTTAGAATGCTTATCGAAGAACAGTTACAGATCATAGAAAATTGTTTGGCAAGTGTAAGACTTGAGAGTTGAGAAATTTTGCAAAGGTAAAAAAGTCTTGGAAATGGCTAAGGATGCTCTTTTATAGGTAGAGAGGATAAACCGCAATTGTTTAATCTGCAATAAATTATTTGGAATGTTCATTTTTCTAGCCCATTCGGATCATTGAAGTCAAAAGACGCCTATTGAATTTTGAATGACAAGCTAGGATTAAGACGCGACCTTTACGCATGCACTAAGCATGCCACCTTAGATCGCGATGCCTCAGTTTTCGATTATGGGAAAGATGCAACATCTCAAATCATTTATCGTGCGTCCCACCAATATCTTATAGTATCAACAACTTAACTCTACCTCACATCACTCCTCAAATGAAAGTTCCCAAAACATGAATAATGTACCTTAACCCAAAAATTTCTAGCATGATATAAATATCCATACCTGAACTTAAGAAAACATTATTACGCCTTGTCTGGATAGGCTTCTAGGAACAGCCATAGCCATGTCACAAATAAAACCAAGTTCAAACTCCGTGTCACCATCCTACTTGGACTAGTCGAGGCCCCTTCATAGTTGAGGTGATGAACTTGCTGACCCCCTATGAAGAGGTCGAAAACGAGGCTCTGTAAAGTGCTGCAGTACCATCAGAAGGTACTCGTCCACCTCTCCTACCTTCAAAGAAAACTACGTGTTCTTAACAATTTGTCTAAGTGTTCAGGGCAAAAACTATGTGGACTCAAGTTGAGCAGGGATCTGTTGGCCATATCAGCCATTCAAAAACTAAGGCCAACAATTTCAATTCTTTCTTTTTCTAGAACCTCCTAAGAGATTCAAAAGTTTTGTGGAGCTGGAGTTGTTTGAAGAAGTTTGTGTTGACGTACTTTAAATAATTATTTATGCTAGACCATTACTTGATTATGGGAGATTTAAGGTCCAATCTATTTTATTCTATGAAGAGATGATCATAATATGTTAAAGTTCTTACACTCACTGGATTCTATTGAACTTACCGGATTGAGCCAACTTACCAGTTTCTAGTTCACTTACTGTATCTGCACTGATTCCAACTTATTGTATATGCACTCATCGAATTGTGCAGTTTGTTGTAACTGTATTGATTCTTCATGTGTAATTTTTTTTCTTGCTCCTTACTCCATCATCTTGTATATATTGCTGGCCTTATAATCTTGTAAATTAATTAATTACGTATTCATCTTTTACTCCATTTTATTCACCAATATAATCTCTTTTTTAGCTTCCTTTTTTGGTACTATATTCTTCATCATTCTCAACTTGGTGTCAGAGCAATAATGGCTAATACCAGATCTAATGTTAACACCCAATTAGCTCAACCTGAATCAAACACTCTGATGCCTCCAATGCTGGGAGGAAATAAGACACCAATGTTTAGACTTAGCCTTTCTCGAGTGCCTTTGGTAAAACTTGATAAGAATAATTTCTTCCTGTGTAAAAATATGATTATGCCCATTATCCAAGGGTATAATCTTGAGGGATTCATCACTGGAACAATGGCATGCCCAGCTAAGTTTCTTGCAACCCAGACCACAGGACCTACTGGTGTTACAGTAGAGATGACACCAAACATTGAATATGGTAAATGGATGTCTACAGTGCAGTTCCTAATGGGTGGCTCTACTCTTCAATGACTGCAGAAATAGCCATGAAAGTAATGGGATCTACAACTTCACAGAACCTTTGGAATGCTGTCCAAGGGAGTTTTGGGATAATGAATAAATCTAGAGTCACTTTTCTCATAAGTGAACTCCAAAGGACAAGGAAAGGATTGATGTGTATTGACCAATACTTGAACATAATCAAACAACTAGCTGATAACTTGGAAATTATAGGGAAAAGCATCAATCACAATGATCTTGTCACACAAGTTCTTGCAAGGCTTGATGAAGATTAATACACCCATAGTAGTCCAAATCAACAACAGAAAGTCTATTAGCTAGCATGAATTGCAATATGTCCTAATGACCTTCGAAAGTTGACTGGAGCACCTCAATTCTGTGAAAAATAACTTAGCCTCAGTTAACTTAAGCCAAACCTCAGCCAACTTTGTGCATAAACCAAATGCCAACAGAGGAGGTAGAATTAGCTTTACTGGAAGAAGCTACGATAGTAGAGGAATTGGAAGAAGCAGGGGTAGATTCATCAAACAAGTTGAATTCAATGGGCCATGCCAAATCTTTAGTTTGAATAATCACTATGTGGATAAGTGTTTTAATCGTTATGATGAAAGATATATGGGTGGAAGACCCGCCAACATCCTGTAAATAATTCCTCAAAACCAGCAGCATTTGTAGCATCATTTAGCACTGTTACATATGCATCCTGGTTCATGGATTCTAGTGCCAGTAACTACGTTACTGCAGAGAAGAAGAACCTATCTGAGGTTCTTGAGTATAGTGGTAATGAGAAAATAATAGTTTGTGTAAAAAATTGCACATCTAACATGTTGGTGTCAATCACTTGTTTACTTTGAGTGATGAATCTCTTGTTCTTAACAATGTGCTACTGGTGCCTTCAATTAAGAAAAATCTTATACGTGTGTCTTAGTTAACTTCAGATAACAATATACTCATAGAATTTCATCCTAACTTTTGTGTTATGAAAGACAAACGAACGAAGGAAGTGCTGCTGGAAGGGAAGCTTAAAGATGGTCTTTATCTGGTTGAGCTGCCAAACCAAACCAAAGAATTTACTAATCAATAGTCAGCTTACTTCAAACCAGCCTATTCTAATAAATTGAGTCCTACAACTTTTGTTGCTGAGTCAAAAGAGTTGAATGAGTCAAGGTTAAGGCAATGGCACATGAGACTTGGACATCCCACCATCACTGTGATGTCTTAAGTACTCAAGCTTTGTAATGAAAAATTTAATACCTATGAAATCAGTCACTATTGTGATGCTTGTCAACTTGCTAAGTCCCACTCTTTGCCTTTTAAATTGTCTGATTCACATGTTTTTTCTCCTTTAGATCTTATCCACTCGGACATTTGGGGTCCTGCACCTACAACTTCTACCTCAAGATTTAAATACTATATCTTTTTTGTAGATGACTACAACATATTCACATGGATCTATCCAATGAAAAACAAATCAGATACTCTAAACCTATTCATTCAATTCAAAAATTTAGTTGAAAATAAGTTTGATAGGAAGATTAAAACTCTCCATATTGATTGGTAAGGTGAGTTCAGGGCCTTCACTGACCTAGCTCTAAATTCTGGAATTGATATGAGGTTATCCTGCCTTCACACTTCAATTTAAAATGGAAGAGATGAAAGAAAACACAGACACATAACTAAAACAGGATTGACACTCCTTGCTCAAGCCATTGGTGGGAAGCTTTTCAAACAGCCACTTTCCGGATTAATAGATTACCTACTCCTGTTCTTAAAATGAAAGCACCATACCAGTTCTAAACAATGAACAAGTTGACTATAATTCACTTAAGACCTTTGGCTGTGCCTGCTTCCCTTGCTTAAGGCCATATCAGGAACATAAGTTTAGTTTTCACTCCATAAAGTGTGTCTTCATTGGCTTCAGTAGTTCTCACACAAATGTTTGAGTCCAGCAGAAAGAGTTTACATATCTAGACATGTAATCTTTAATGAAAAAGAATTCCCATTCTAGTCAGCCTTTCTCAGTAAAAGAAATACCTCACAAAATTCTGAAACCATCATCCATTATCTACATTTCTATTTACCTCAAAACTGCAGGCAAGCTGGCTCAACTAATGAAGTTCACTCTAAAGTAACTCCAACTTCAGAACAACAAGAGTTGGCTAAAAATACAGTAGCTCAGGTAAATGAAATTACAAATACTTATGATTAAAGAGTCTTTTTTCAAACTTAGCAGAAAACTGCTAGTGATCAGATAATTGAAGCTGAATTAAATGATGAAAGACAAAGGAACCAGATAGTTGAACATCATATGGTTACTAGAAGCAATGCTGGAATTTTTAAGCTTAAAGTTTACTCCACAGAATGCAGAGAGTACAGCTTCAAATAGGATGAACTAGAACCTAATAATGTTGCTGAAGCACTACCAATTGAAATTGGAAAGAAGCTATGAATGAAGAGTACAAAGCACTAATGAGAAATGAAACTTGGGAGCTAGTACCACCTCTCATTGGTCAAAAAGTGATTGGAAATAAATGGGTCTTTAAGGTTAAATATGACACTGAATGCATAATATAGAAGCATAAAACAGGACTAATGACCAAAGGGTTCTTGTAAACTTTAGGTGTGGATTACCATGAAACTTTTAGTCCTATTATAAAGCATGCAACTCTAAGAATTGTACTCACTCTTGCCATCTCTAAGAATTGGAGTATCAGACAAATTGACATCAACAATGCATTCTTAAATGAGAAACTTGAAAAGGAGGTCTACATGAGGTAGCCTGAAGGATTCATTGATCAAACAAAGCCTAATTTTGTCTCTAAACTTAAGAAAGCACTCTATGGACTCAAGCAAGCACCTTGAGCATGGTATGAGAGACTAAAGAAAACACTTTTGGTCTGGAGTTTTTCAAGATCAAAGGCTAACAATTCTTTATTCTTTTACATCAACCAGAATCAAGTAATTCTTGCCGTGGTGTAGGTTGATGATATAGTTGTTACATGAAATTATCAGAAGGCAATGCAAGATTTCATTGACAAGATAAGTGATACGTTTCTCTGAAGGACTTAGGTGAGTTGCATCAGTTCTTGGGAATTGAAGTAAAAAGGGATGAGTCTGGGATGCATCTAACTCAAGTCAAGTACACTAGAGACTTGCTGAAAAGGTTCAAACTTGAACAAGTTAAATCGTGTAGAACACCTATGTCTGTATAGAAGATCATCTCTAGAAGTACAGGAAATGAAATGGCAAAACCTTCTCTATATAGGAGTGATATATGTGGACTTCAATACTTGGCTCACACACGACCTAATATAAGTTTTGCAGTCAACAAAATGAGCTAGTTTTTACAAACACCTAGAGATGTTCATTGGAAGGTAGTGAAAATAACATTCAGGTACTTGAAGGGTACAATTGAACAAGGACTTTAGATAAAAAGAACTGATGCAATACATCTTACCGGTTTTGTTGATGCAGATTGGGCATCATGCCCTGATGATAGAAGCAACATGTTGTAGCCAGGTCCAGTACTGAATCAGAGTATAGGGCTTTAGCACAAGCTGCAGCTGAACTGACTTGGATTGAATCATTGCTTAAGGAGATCAAATTAGTCCGTGTTTCACCTCCAATACTTTGGTGTGATAATCTTGGTGCAAATGCTCTAGCTTCAAACCCAGCTTACCATGCCGAACCAAGCACATTGAGCTGGACATACATTTTATCAGGGACAAGGTTATTGAGGGAAAGTTGAATATTCAATACATTCCATCATCTGAACAAATTGCTGATCTTTTGACCAAACCTCTCTCCCTCCAGATTCACCTTCTTGAGAGACAAGCTTGGAGTTAGATAATAAACTCCAGCTTGAGGGGGAATGTTAAAGTTCTTACACTCACCGAATTCTGCTGGACTTACCAGATATTCTACAACTTACCGGATTGAGCCAACTTACCGGTTTCTAGTTCACTTACCGTATTTGCACTCACCAGATTGTGCAGTTTGTTGTAACTGTATTGATTCTTCATGTGTAATTTTTTTTTTCTTGCTCTTTACTCCAGCATCTTGTATATATTACTGGCCTTATAATCTTGTAAATTAATCAATGACAAATTCATCTTTTACTTCATTTTATTCACCAATACAATCTCTTTTTTAGCTTCCTTCTTTGGTACTGTTTTCTTCATCAGTCTAAACTTAGAGCCCGTTTGATTCGGATTAAAATCCAATTAAAATTGAAAATATAGTCGTTATTGGGTCCCACTCGTCTAATAAAAGTCAATAATAATAGCTAATTTTTCAATTTTAATCCTATTTTAATCTCTCCCAAATGGGCTCTAAGTATTTGATTTCTCCAAACCAATATCAAGTTAATGGGAAATTGAGATCGGAAGTTACTCATTTAAGCTTCAAAATTATTGGAGGCATTGAAATTTGAAATTTGTGGGTGAATGAAGTCATTTGTCCCACATTGGTAGATAAAATGATCTCTAAAAGGAACAAAGTGCACTTTTTTTAGTTAAGTATTAATGTGATCAAACTTCATTTTCAACTACACATTTGAATGCATCAACAAGTAGTATTCACTTATCAACAACTCATTTCTGTTCATTTATAAACTTAACTGTTGCTAAATTCTTCCCTTACGGTGTAACGCCCCAAGATTTTTATCGACTTAAACTCTGGGGTGTTATCGATATCGTTTCTTAATGCGGAATCATATAAGTAAAACTTTGAAGTCCTTAATTTATTTAAAGCATTCAAAC
>CAIGRQ010165852.1:0-10945 GCA_903798375.1 Fraxinus sp. D2006-0159 | reverse complement strand
GCAAATGACTATCTTTTGAATGAAAAATTTTAAAAAATGATATCCACCTTATTTCGCCATAATATTATTTACCTAATACAACTTGATCTAGTGCACTAAACTTAGCTTTATTGAATAATGTGACAGTGACATAATTGTCATATGGATTCGTACTAAGTATGTATTCGTGGAATTAAATATCATTACTCATCAAAGATCTGTGATCATTTTCCTATCCTCAATGAGCTTAGGGTATATGTAAGAGGAGTGGGGTGCAGGTGGTCAAGCATGTAGATATGCAAAGTCACATAGTGTCGTATACCTATTTAACTACTAAAATATGACAATTTGCAAACGTGTCGAGATTGAAAAGTGCTCATCACCATTTTCAATTAACACTTTATCTACCTCCTAATTGATAACTTACCCTTCGCTTCAATTTCCCTTTGAATGCAAGCAAAAGTTGGTCACAGTCCCTTTATTGATTTTCACTTTTAATCTCTCAACTGCACTTGGATCTGACAATTGTTGTTAGAAATTAAACTTCACAACTCAGCAATCTTAAAAGAAATTTATATGGCAGATATATAGTGTTCAGTAAGTACTACCTAATTCACGTTAGCAAAGATGTCATCACACTTACAAAGTTTACAACAAGAACCATTTTGCTCATAATTTGATAATAAATATACCATTGACGTGTAGTGCAAGATATGATTTGGATAGTAGAATGAGCGAAATTGTAGTTCCTTGTTCTTTTTCAATATTGTCTGATATTATTTAGTCCAACAAACAAAATGTCATCAACATAAAAAGTACAAATGTATATGAAAATTAGGTAAGTAAATGATGTGATGTTGTTAATTACGAATTTCTCGATCATGAGCATGTAGTATTGTCAACTAAAAACGTACTTTACGTAACACATACGTGTTACACATGGTCTTTATAGCATTTCGCGAGCATATGACAAATTTTTTCAAATGTATCAAATCAAAGCTCGCAAAGAACTTACGAGTTAACGATCCAACCTTATAACTTATAAGAACGCATCATTAGATTAGAACGGAATGAAGATAGGCACAAATGTGCATTAAATTATATTAAACTTCCCTTCCCTTATACTTTAATCTTCTATCAAACAAAAGAAAACCTAATTAATTGTTTTCAAAATTCAGAATGAAAATTTATCCTGTTCAGGTCCAAAACTTGTACAGAGTGCAATTTCCATTTGACTTTGACTTTTCGGATTTTTGCCCACAAAAAGACAGTGATCAAAGCCCTGTTGAAGAGGGAAGTGGACACGTGGCAGAAACACGTCTCATCAGGCCAACGATATATCACTCCGTGATATTGATAAATACCACCTCAGTTTCTCTCTCTTCATATACATACATACATTCATTATCTCTCTGCATGCTTAGAGCTGCCTTCTGATTTTCATGCTATTTTCTGCAGTTTACATTCAATAAAATCATGAATTTTTTAAGGAAATTTTGAGGTTTTAACATATCCATATTTCATTTTAGACTTTTTTATCTTTAAATTTATGATCCTGTAAAAGGCCATTATTGGCCGGAAATGGGAAAGAAAGGAGGAGGTGGTGGTTGGTTTTCCAATCTAAAGAAGGTCTTTAAACAGTCCTCCAACGACTTGCCAGAGAAGAAGGTTAGTTCGCTCGATAAATTCGGACTAGTATTTCTATTTTTTTAATTTTTGTTTTGCATTGCCCTCATGCCCTGTTTGCTTCATTGTTACGAAAGAAGATTCACAGTCGTTCCCAAATTTATTTGAAATCAGGCTTAATATTAAAATCTGGTATTCCGTCTTAAAAGGTAATCTTATCATAATAGGAACCCCTATATGCTGATCTATATTTTTATCTTTATTCAACGTAAGATTTGTCCTTCCAACATGTCCAGCAAGACAGTGGCTCGTGACTCGTTTGAGCAAACTAATCTTAAAATACGTGTGCTCATTTTTTAGGTTTTAATCAGATCGAATTGCTCGTTTTAGCTTAATGAGCTCTATACGATGTTATGACTTGGGTTCCACACAGTCTTGTTTTTTTTTTCTTTCTTGAAGCAACACGATATGGTTCGATGAAACAGTGCACAAGTACTAATGTTGAAAATGATATGATTTTCAGAAGGAAAATTCAGAGAAATGGCAACACGAAGCTCCAGAGGTTGTGTACCTTGAACATTTTCCTGCAGACAGTTCTCCAGATGTTACGAATGCTGAGAGCTTCTACGCATCTCCAGTGGCTGAAGATCCGAATCGTGCTCTTGCTGTTGCTGTTGCAACTGCTGCTGCTGCTGAAGCAGCCGTTGCAGCTGCTCAAGCAGCCGCTAAAGTTGTTAGATTAGCCGGATATGGACGCCATTCTAAGGAAGAAAGAGCTGCAACTTTTATACAATCATGTTACAGAGGATATCTGGTAATTTCTATCTTCCTTCCTCTCTAGATATTGTATTGGTATGATACATTAGTTTAACCAATGTAGCAGAAATCACTCAATGCTAGATTAACTACAACTTATGCAAGGATTGATAAATAGAAGAAAAATGGGATAACCAGACTTTCATAGTGGTTCGCCTCAATGAGAGACTTGCATCTGCGTTGCAGCAGACTATTTTCACTTTAAAGAAGAGTACAATTTCCGCACATAAAGCCACCCCCATTGTTGACCTTACTACGAAGGTCTATATCCTCGGTCCATAAGACAACAATTGATTGACTCCACATAGTCCAAGTATAGTGCTTGGGCAAAATAGTCTAATATGAATACATTGTTCAAGTCTCTGTGACAACAGGCACCACACAAATTTATTACTCGTCTATTTGATATATATGTATATATATTTTGAATTTTGTAGGCAAGACGTGCTTTACGTGCTCTGAAGGGCTTGGTGAGGCTTCAAGCTCTAGTGAGGGGTCATAATGTGCGGAAGCAAGCACAGATGACAATGCGATGCATGCAAGCACTAGTGCGGGTGCAGGCAAGAGTCCGTGCACGTAGACTTCAATTAGCGCACAACAAGCTTCTAGAAGAAGAAGAAGAAGAAGAAAGATTCGGACCACGACAAAAAGAGTACGTGCAAAGAAGTCCAATCAACAAGCCGGAGACAAAAGCTTGGGAGAGAAACAGAGAAAATGAAATGAAAAGGGAGAGAGCTCTAGCCTATGCTTTTGGCTATCAGGTTTGATATTCTTATTCTCAAGTTGGGTTCACTTATTTTTACACAAACTTATTTTCCTACAAGTGAAGACTAAAACTAGATTTGCCGTGGCAGCAGCTGCAGCAGCGGCAACACGAACTCTTGTATTCTAACCAAAATATTGACAATGCTGAATTCTATGATCGTGGGAATATCGAGCAACAGTGGGGTTGGAACTGGCTTGAAAAATGGAAGGATTCGCAACCCTACAATGCCAAGAAAAATATACCATGGGAAAGCTCCTACGTGACAGGTACCTCAACAGATGAGACATCATTAGGCTTCGAAAATGCAAACATAGGCCGACATAGGGGAGTCCCAAAGGAATCGAGCCCACGTACAACTCTACAACAGCCTAGATCGAGTTTGGATCATATTCCCAGCTTCATGGTCCCAACAAAGTCTGCAAAAGCAAAAGTTCGGGGCCAAGTCCCAGTCAAACAACGAAGCCCACCGGGAACCCAGTGGAACTCTTCGACAAAAGGAGGGACAGTCACTGGGCCCAGCTACATGTCGTCAAGCTCCAGTGGAGGAAAAGCAGCTTATCAGGCTCCAAGAAGCCCAAATGCAAGATTTCATTGAAATAGTGGACAGGCTAAATGAGCATTACCTTGAGAATTACCAGATTGAGACATAATTTTGGGTGATTGCATAATAGTTCATCCTATTGTTTGTCAATAGATTGTTTAATTTATTCAAATTGTTACTCATCTTTTCTTTCGTCTTGAGAGATACGATCAGTATTCCATGTAATGATGTACCAGACCATCTAATAATGGGTTGGATAATTTGTTATTATTTGAGTTGTTCTGTTGAAATCTATTATAAATGAAAAAATATATAAGAAAGTCTTATGTAAGAACGATGTATTATCTAGTTTTGTCAGTAATCTAACAAAGAACAGAACAGAATGATTCAAGAAGATTCGTGTAATCGACCCTAAGTTTAATAGTCCTCAGACTCCGGATGATCACACAGCAAATCTTAACGTGCTGCACGACGCACAAAATGCAGATGACACGGGTGTACAGATACTTACGAGCAGATCAAATTTACTTAAAAGCTAAACCAAATATCCTCGACTTTAGATGCAAGAGCAAAGCCACAACATATGCACACACACATACAGAGCTGAAGGGTAAATTATGCAGAGAACGGTCCTCCCGAACGCCGCTCAATCTGAATGTTTGAAAGTGCCGGCAAGTGCATGTAGAATTTGTCCCACATCGATAGTGGTTAGAAAAGAGTTAAGGAAATAATAGCTATAAAAAGGGAGGGAGAACACACTATAGAAGCATCTTTGCGCTTGGGGCAATGACGNGTAGAATTTGTCCCACATCGATAGTGGTTAGAAAAGAGTTAAGGAAATAATAGCTATAAAAAGGGAGGGAGAACACACTATAGAAGCATCTTTGCGCTTGGGGCAATGACGCAGCTAGTGAGGTTCTAACCGAGGCGCGTCTATTGCTGGTTGAAAACTATTTCCAAACCCCCTCTTCGGCCTGGGTTCGTCCTTGGCCGTCGAGAATTTCTGGAAGGGCTTCCTTTACTGGTAAAGCCCTGCAATTCTTATATCAAAATTTTTTTATGGTCCAGGACTGTGCGCCACTTTATGTATTACTGTTGGATTGACCAAGTGAATTTCACAATTTAACGTCTTCTGGTCCTATTATTATTATTATTTTAATTAAATAGTGAAGGATAAGTTATTATTATACATTTCTTGACAGATTAACGACGATTAACGACGCCAAAGTGTTATAATGGTTCAATTATGTGCCGAAAGTGGTCAAGTGTAAATTTAGTAAAAGAAAGATTGATTAATAAATTGAAATAAAATAGGTTCTAAAGATTTTGAGAGGATTAGACTAGCAAATTGGATCTTAAATTGTGATATTTTGTTAAATATTTGCTTTAAAATGAAAATAAAAATAAAAATAAAATTTCTAACAAATAAATAATTAACAACTGCAAATCGATATCTTAGCTTAAAACATACAACAAAATGTTTTCAAGTGATTTATAAATGATCAACAATAGCTCATATTTATGAAGAACTTTTGTTCATCTATACATCCATTGGAACTTATAACAAGAAAAAAATTATATCTTATAACTCAAAATATGTAACAAAAACTGAAAATAAATCATTTTTCTTCGTAGCTGAGAACTATTTTTTCAAATTAGTGGCAGTTCAAAGTAACGAATTTAAGGAAAAACAGCTAAAATCTGTGTACTATGTTTATTCAATCGTATCATATTACAACAATCCGTAATAAACAAGAACTAAGGTTTAGATTTGTTAAAATGTTAATTAATTAATATATTAACAAGGACGATGCACGGTAGATTGGGAGTTGGGAATTTTGTCATCGCTTCGTATCATAGAGAGATGATAAACAATGCTGAGTTTGAATTAGGATAAAGACAATATAGTCAGCTATTGCTACAATACAGTGTTATGGTTTTTAGTCACACGGCAAGACTAGTACAACGATAAAAATAAGATGCAAAAGGATCAAATCATGCAAGTAATTTAGCAAGTTCGGAGAAAAACGGAATTAATGTAGGACAATCCATCTTCTATTAGCCACATGGAGTGAGCTTCTTGTTACCTGCACCACGAGGATTGTCATCTTTCCAGTCGTCCCATGCCCTTGCTTTCTCTTGAGCAGCATCTTCTTCTTCTTCTTCATCCTCCTCTTCGCCTGGCCTTGATTTCCGGTTATCCTTATACCACGAGGAGTTGGCTTCTTCCATAAGCTGCAAATTCCTCTCTTGCCATTTGTTCATTATTTCCATCTCCTTTAATCCAGCATCCTCTATGCTCATTGTTGGTAATCTGCAAATTAGTACTCAAAATTCAGCAATTAAACATCAATTGCATTTTCAGCAAGGTGGATTACTGGAAAGCACAAGGCGCAAGATACTTTTTCTCTCTTTTCAGTAATGTTTAATGTTGTTCAGTCCATCCTACCAATCATGCCGCCACAAGGGATAGCACATTGAGCTATAGCATTTAATTTGTTAATTCTCGTTTTATTCATCTTTAATGAAACCTAGCATACCTATAATGAGGCTGGAAAACCTGAGCAGCCATTCTTTGCCGTTCGCTTGTTGGGTTTTTGGCCACAAGACTTGTTGGTCCAAAAATCATTGGCTGGTGCTTGTGCTCGTGAGCCTGCAAAACATTAGCTCTCCCCTCTATAACATCTTGAGCAAAAGTAGCACAAGTGATTGGAGGTGCAGGTTTTGTATATCGAGCTCGTGTTGCAGCATTCCGATGCCAGGCCTCGGCTTTGTTGGTGCGCTCGTCAAGGGTAAGCTGTGAAATTTCAATGTCCCCTTCCTGTAGAAAATAGCACGTGCGCATTTCAATGTCTTGACTAATTATTTAGCATGACATATGAAAGAAAACACTTAAAAGTAGCATGTTTCGCTAAGTTTAAAATGTTCGCGTACAAGTAAATAAGTAAGATTTAGAACAAATAATTTCTTTAACTGGTTAAAGTTAGAAATAAGTAAATTCCTTGTATTGACAGTCAGGGAAGAGACAGTAATCAGTAATTACTTTTGAGAAGAGTAAATAAATAGAGCATGTTTAGGAAGTGTTTATAAACGGTTTAAATTATAAATAGATACAAATGAGTGGGGATGGATAAGTGGGTAGAACTTATGGGTTCTTTGAAATGCGTGGATAAAAAATGGCTTATATGTCTACATGAGCTACTTAGGAGACAAAAGTTACTTAAAAGTAACTACACACTTTTTAGATTTAGACAAATATGCTTGCCACCTGGCACCATGAATTTTGACCATAACAAGGTTGACAACATGCAACATCACATCCTACCCCAAATTTAACGCTCTATACCTGTGACTGCTTTTCTTTTATAGCAGAAAGCATCTCTTCCTCTTTCTTCAGCATTTCCAACAGATCAAAGGCCTGCATACAGTTTATGGAGAGACTTGATTATATAAAAATGAAGTAAATAAAAAAACAGAAAAAGAAGCAGCAGCTGGGAAGGCACAGAAAATGCTGAAATTTGGACCAACCTTACAGAGCACCAAGGATATGATAGCCAGCCATGCCTACAGAAACAGTAATAATAAGATTCAGCAAATATTCATAGTTACAAGGGGAGGGAGTAAACAACCATACAAATGGATGGAATTTATCATCTTAAATCCTTTTAAGCACACAACATGTAGCACTCTGTGCATAAATGCATAATAGTCCACTTGAGATAGTAAGTTTGTCAAAATAAGCTTGATGTGTAACAAGGATGCAATGCTACAAGGGGAAAAAAGTGACAAGTGATGCTCAGACATCAATAAATCTGACAATCAACAAACATTTCCCAAGTAACAAGCAACCAGTTGAGCTGCAGAAAAATTAAGTAGTAGCTGCCTAGAAGAAGCCCATTCAATACATAAGTCCAAAACCATGGCTAAACGAAACTGTTTTATAACTGTCCCTTAATCATGTAAACAGCCGGCACGGATTTGTTCCTTGTGTTAGAAACTAAGAATTAGGGAGTAATATTAGGGGAACATCATACAAAATATAAATAATGAGCCACAACACAGTGAAAGGAGAGCCTGAAATGTAAATGTAAATAAAGCAACTGACCTCTCTTGCTTCTTCTCCATCATCATCAAGCTGATCATCTTCCCCTATCTCAACTGGAGTAGATAATGCAGAGGCTCTAGTTGAACGCCCACGACGTTCCTTCCTTTCCTTTATTTCTAGCAATTTGGATTCGGCAGCTTTTTGACGTTTGAACCGAGCAATCTGGAATGAGGTGATATTATTAGTATCAAAATTGTATTCAGTATCATACAGCAATAAACGACAGAATGCGGAATGAAATACAGTTATATGATCCTTGGAACTTGTAGCAATATAAATACATACCTTCTTAGCCCTCTGATCTGCAAACGATTTACCACCCGATTGTGCAGATGCTGCTAATTCATCTTCAGGAACAAGCTCCATCGCCTCACAAAATGAGATAAACTCCTAGTAGTAGGGCCAAGGGAAAACCAAGAATCAATATCATCACTAAAATTTTAAGCACTGCTTTCACTAACAATAAGAATTGAAAAGATGCATATACAGCTTTCTTAAAACATCTTTGTGGCAAAAATTATTACCTTCAACTTGGCCTGTGAAGCCTTAAGAATTTGAATCCTGTCCTCTTGTGCAATTTTCTCCATTAACTCGCCAAGATAATAAGGCACCTGTATCAGATGTCATGAGATATAAAATAATATCATTAATCAACTATATCTACACTAGTTATGTTAACATAAATTCATCAGTTTTTCCTCAAAAGCTCGAACTCAATCCCTATTAAACAAATTGTGCAATGTATACAACTAATGGAAGAAAAGATGATTATGAAGCGAGAAATAGTAATTCACAAGCATCACTTAGGTTGAGAAACATAATAAGAAGTTCACACCTTTAAAGATTAGAAATAGAAATACACCCTTTGATATCATAAATTTGCTACTCGTAGTCAAAACTTTACTGACCAAATAAACTCAAACTTCTAATCGATCACATAAGTGAAGCTTCAGTTTTTATTATCTTATATTCTATCATCATTAGACACGAATTTCAAGAAATGAATTACATTCCCTAAATGAAATCAATAAGCTATAAGCTCCTAGTGAATGCAACAAGAACTAATGCTTTTTTCAATAAAATAATTTCAATTGTAAAGTCCACATTTTTTTTTTTTTGATAATCGTGGATGTTCGGGCCAATTTAAGCGCACCTCGACTAATCTCACGGGACCCTGAAATTTACGGCCGGATACTCACCTCAGTGGCCCTAAGGGGACTCGAACTAGTAACCATCAAGGAGTAAGCACAAGGTCTGACCAATTGAGCAACCCCTCAGGGTTGTAAATTCCACATCTTTTCCCACCCAAATATTCAAATTCAGATTAGTTAACTAAAAACAGAGCCGAGTGATCATTGAACTTTAATATATTTCACTCTATTACTTACTATATTTTATAAATCACTCAACTTTTAAAATGCTTTCGAGTGGTTACCAAATTTAATATGTTGCACTCCATCACTCACTCACCGTATCACACTAGCTACTGAACTTGTATGTCCATCATTGAACTTTAAAAAAATTTCAAGTGGTCACTGAACTTTACACACTGAATCCAACTATTCATAAATTCAAAATTTTAAGGTATAAAATACCATACACGAAGACGAAGCCATTATTTCGTCTCGAAGTACCTTGTGATGATTTTAAAAATTATATTTTGTTAGTCTTGAGTAATATTATTTATTCTAAATCGAAAATTTCACTACGTGTTTGAGATATTTTTTTTATTTTCTTTGGGTTGGGTGTACGATCTCAATCAAAATAAAGAAATAATTATTATTATTATTTTTTTTTTTTTGTGGACGTAAAGGAAGATTATAATTTAAATTAAGATTTACATCAATTTGAAGCTAGCATTCTTCTATCCCCTTGAACATAGCTTTTGACAACTAGAGAAATTATATTTTCTTGACCAATATCAATGATCGTCTTAATTGAAAGTCTCGTTATATATTCGATATTTTATTTTATTTTTTGATCTAGGTCGAATTTCATATAAATCAACTTTACTAGAAAATATTACGAAATTCAGTGACCACTCGAAAATATTTTAAAGTTACGTGAATAAAATGTGATGGAGGCATAAGTTCGTGACTAATTAAACATCGTGCGATGGGGTGCAACGTGTTAAAGTTCATTGACCACTCGGAAATATTTTAAAGTTAAGAGACTTATTTATCATGATGAGTGAGTGATAAAGTGCAACATGTTAAAAGTTTAGTGTCATTTAACTCTAAAAACATCTCATTTCACACCAAATACCATACAAAGCAGATCACATGTTCACCAATTCTTATTTCAGAAGCTAAAAAAATTGGTAAAAAGTTCAATTTAATTCTCAATTTCTGATAAACACTTGCCAGAAGATATTTGAGATTGGTAGTGCTAATATCATCCTTGGTCTCATTTGCCGAAAATAAGCCCAGCTTTCCAATCATATCCTCGCATTGCCTCGACAACTCGCAACCTTTCTTCACTGTCTCCTATAAAATACAAAAATAAAAGCTATAAACAATTCAAAGTTAAACAAAGAATAATTAAAATTATAAAGAAAAATTGTATAAGAGAAAAACCTGATCGACGGATGATTCGGATGAGGCTTCGTGAATTTTTCGAGCCTGTTCGAACAGAACTGGAAGCGACATCTCCTCCATCTTCAATTCACCCATAGCCGATTTATTATAACTTTTTTAATATAAAACCCTATTATCTAAAACCGATAAAATCAGGGGAAAAAAACTATGAATGGAAAGGTGAAATCAATAACTGAACCAAGAGAGATTCTGGATGAGTGAATCTGTTCAAAAAGCGTATATAAGACTGTTCGGTACGCGTCACAGGAAATAGCGGGATGAAATTGTGTTTGATAACTTAACTTGGAGGATCAGTTATTGTCCGACCAGATTCTGGATCATATTGTTAAACGGTGACATGAAATTCTAGAATGGCCTAGCCTAGATGTGGTCAACAATAACACCTGTACAGCTGTACTGTGGTTAGCCCAATATATTTGGGCTAAGATGAGTTCTGGACTGGACATTTGAGCCCACAAGCAATGTGTAATTTGTTCAGTCCTGCCTTTTCTTTTCCAAGATCACAAATCAGGTCC
>CAIGRQ010165833.1:0-29743 GCA_903798375.1 Fraxinus sp. D2006-0159 | reverse complement strand
TTTCAAGTGTTTTAAATTTAATGTAACTAATGCTTAAGGCAGATAATTTTTTTTTTTTTTTTATATTTACGCTATTATATAGCCAACTATACTATGACACGTGCATTACACGTGCGTCACACTAGTCTTAATTATAAATTTGAAGACATAAATCTTTTTTTTTTTTTCGAAATTTATTGCCGACCCTTCTACTAATTTTGCATCACTTGGTAGTCGAGTTTTCTCGTTCCTGTGCTTGATGTCTTCTAAAAAATTGTAATGCAACTTCATTATCAAGAAAATTATCATTAATGTCGTTAATAATATGCTAAGTCCAGTCATTGTTTGGGAGAGATTCTTTTGAAGTCATTTTTTTTAAAAATTCATTTTTAATTTTATATTCTATCAATAAAATAATTTTACGTGTAAATTCATATATTTTCTTTATTTTTAAATTACACATTCTATAACAGAATCACTTTTCACAAAAAATTATTATTAAAAAATCTACATCGAACACCCTAAAAATCTCAAACGTCAATTGATTTGAATGGATAAAATATTTGTACGAAATGATTGTTCACATTCAATATCTTTAAATTAATAATTTTTTTGATCAATTAATATATCGATTTGTTATTAAAATTACATGTCATAGTCAGCGGGTTGAATGCGCAATTACGTGTTTCATTTCATCATTTGTTCCTCTTTTCCAAATTTGCAATCAATTACCAAAGACAAGTCGTGGTTGCCCCCACTTCCCACTAGGCTGATAAAAGGATTAGGTAACGGGTTAGGTAAGAAGCGTAAAATTAGAGATGTCAACGGGACAGGTTCGAGACGGAACACCTCCTTCACGTCCCGTCCTGCTCTGTTTAAATTTTTTTTATCCAAAAAATCTAATTAACTAATTTTTTTTTTAATTTATAGTAAATTTTTTTTTTTTTTTTTTTTATTCTTCACGTAGCGGGTTTGGGGCGTTTCTAGGCGAGGCACCCATTCCCCGCCCCGCCACACCAACCCGTCGGGACGGGTTTTTTTTCCCCCGTTCGGGGCGGGGCAACGCCGGGGCAAGGCGGGGCGAGTTTTTTGCCATCACTACGTAAAACATATATTTAGTCCCTGTTTGGTACACATTAAAATTTTCATTTTCATTTTTCTACTCATTTTCAACAACACATTTTTCAATAAAATAATATGTTCTATCACATTAATAAATTTTCCTTTTTTTTCAATCACACATTCTCCATCAATCTATTATCCCTAAATACATTCTTTCAAAATAATATGGCTCAAACACACCCTTAGTACATGTTTGGTGAAACTTAAAAGTTGCTAAATTTTTCAAGTCGTCAAAAATTTAATTTTAATCCCACAACTCAAGAAATCTATATCTTTTAAACTACACAATTCATCATAAAAAAATTACTAATAATCCGATTTTGATTTACACCAAACAAGGACTTAATGTGTGAACACCTCTCTTTATTTATGCCACCTAAGATCAATAAATCATAATTACGAGTTCATTTATGTTTGAGCTAGGATTTTTAGCTTGTGGTGCCAATAGCACAATCATGGTGGTACAATGCTGATAATGCCGTGGTGATCTACACTAAGTAGTCGATTATCCAAAGACATCTTGTAGAGAGTGTGGCATTTGAAAAAATAAAAAAAATTATTAAGGAAACATAAACCTAATTGGTTTTGGGTTAACTGTATATAACGTATGTACTTAAAAAGAAAAAATAAAGAGAAATATAAAGTGGTATATGGTGTTAATATAGGTGACAATAGTTGTGATATTAAATCATATATTCAATTAAATGTTAATATATACTATGGCCCTATTTAATAGAAGAGTAATGCTATCGGTCATTAGTGTTGATCGTCATCATGTGATATCGCATTAAATGATAAAACCAAGTAGGTCTACGCCCACATTACATGAGAATGATATTCACCGGAGATGAATGACATTATTCTTAATAGAATCTATCTATACGCAATCTAAGATGGATGTTAAACACTACTAGTGTGTGTTAGTATTATCCTATTTTCAACCCTTTATTATGAGTAGAAATGGTTTACTAAGGATATCAATTAATTGATGTGTTATGTTATTATTGCTTAGACGATACTAATGGTGTCTATACGTAGTTTACGTGATATTGCAATCTACGATCAATAAGGTTGTAGACAGTGGATCCCACTGTATACATGTAGGTGCTAATTGATAAACATTATTGGTGCTAATAACTAATTATATTACGATGTTATGTATTTTTGTGGTGCTCGACACTTTATTGTCCAATCTTTAGATGCATTTTCATTAATTAAATAATGAAGTGATAAGTCGGGTCGGGTCGGGTTTTTACTCAACCCAACATGTTCGGTTTGATATAAAATCAACCCAACCCAACTACGTATTCCAACCCAACCCAATCAAGTTCGGTCAGGTTGGGTTGAGTTTATCGGTTTGATGGTAATTCTGAATATATACTATACTAGAACATTTTATAATATTGGCAAAAAAATTTATAATCCAGGCTAGCCTATAACCAGAACTCTAACAAAACAATATACTAAATGTTCTTCAGTTACTCTATCTAATTTGAGATCTCCTAAGTCATTTTTTCTCTGTAATTCTATAAATATGTTCAAGCCAAGTCTCAAACATTATCAAGGTCCACAATGGAAACTAGACAGATAAAAATTCATAAAAAGGACAAAAAAGAAGATAAAACTTTTGGAACCTGTGTTTGACTCAGGGGAAGTGGCTCTCCATTTGCAACACGAATTTGTAGCAATAACATCAAGAGATTCATCAATTAGAGCTGAAACAAGGAGTTCACGTGGATGAACCTGTGCCGAATTGAAATCTGAATTTGGAGTGCCAATTGAAACAATTGAATGATTACCCACATTCTTCAGACCCTCAATTGCATTTGTATTAGTCGAATTTGGGGCAATAATTACTGAAACATCATCAAATTTTTGGACCAGCTTCGCAGCTTGCGCGACTGTTATTCTTTCTAAATTTAATTCGTGGCTGTGAAGTGTTGTTTGGATTGAATTGGGGCCATGGTTGGGGACATCTAAGGATGGGAAATTGATTGTTGGTGGTCCGCGACCATGACCGTCACCGGAGGAGGATATTTCGGTAGAAGCAGATTAAAGATGATTCAAATTTTGGGATGTAATTTATGCTGAATCTGATGCTATTTGGATAGATTATTGGTTGATGGTTGTAGAGGACAGTATGGAGAGGTCGGTGGTGGTAGTATCCGGTGGACGTGGTGGCAGGAAAGTTGAAGAATGGGGCCCCATGATATGCAGTGTGGACAAAACGACAACCGGCAAGCAAAAATGAAGATCGCCGTCGACGATTTGAGAGAAAATGATGGGGGCAAAAGTTGCTTTCGTCGTTAGGGCTGCAACGTGAAGAATGAAGACGAGAGAGATTGTGTGATTTGTGTGAGTTTAGGGCTTTTTTTCTCTTTTTATATGTCGGGTTTCTTTTTTCTTTTTTTTTTTAAATATAGGCGGGTCGGGTTGGATGGGTTGTGCCGGATTTTTTCTGGTGACCCACAACCCGACCCAAATAATCACCCACATATCTGAAACCCACCAAAAAAAACTAAAAACCGACCCAAACCAATCGGTTTGGGTCGGGTTGGGTGGGTTAGGCGGGTTCGGGCGGGTTTTGCCCCGCCCTAGTGATAAGGTTGAGTGTTAACTAAACTAGTACAGAATACCATTTATGATACATAGCATTATTCATACTATTACTCTTAAAATAAAAATGTATAATTTCGTGGTCATTCAACTTATTTCAAACTTGCAAGTGAATAGTTGAAATTCAAAATTTATTTCTATAACTTTGTTTTAATAAAGTATTTCTGTTCAAATCCATTAGTATTAAACATTCACAATTAATGAATTAATTTATATCAGTGCATTAGCCCCTGTTTGTTACACATTAAAATTTTCATTTTCATTCTTATACTCATTTTCAATCACACATTCTTCATTAATCTACTATTTCAAAATACATTCTTCCAAAATAATGTGGCTCAAACACACCCTTAATGTGTTGCCATGTGGAAAATATTGAGATTGCTACCTACCATTTCATTGAATACCATTTTTAATTACAATCACTTTTATTACACATTCATTAGTAATCACTTATTATTATAAGGAATTAACTTTAACTTACTTTAAAACTTAATCGAACTTGCTTTGTAGCGGCATAATATTTCTTAAAAACAAAAATTTATACGAAATTAACTTTAACTTACTTTAAAACTTAATCGAATTTGCTCTGCTATGACATAATATTGCTTAATATTAAGTGAATTGTATAATACAAGCACCATGAATAAAAGTTATAAGAACTCTATTTGGTGGTTCTACTAAAAAATATAACTTTAAATATTTCATGGGATATATCTCTTTAATTATTTATTTATAATTTTTCAATCACACATTTCAATGATTTTGATCAAAACATACCAAAAAAATTGGTTTTTTTTTTTAAAAATAAATAAATCTAAATTGAACAAGAACAATATTATTCGTAGTGAGTGATTACATGAGTCGTCTTACGTGACATCCTATGTATCATGATTTTAATAATTAAAAAAAGAAAAGAAACAATCAAATGAATTTTCATATTAATAATAAAACAATTGCAAGTAGGACGTTAGATGTGACAAAATATTATAATATGACATCAAAAGCAATGGTCCTCGTCAAGAATTACAAATTTCCTAATTTGTAGCATTAAAATGGTATGCCATGTGGGTAGGTAAGTAATTACGTGTGTAGGCCATAAAAGATCAAATAAGATAAAGATATTTTCAACAACTTCAATATTTAAGCTGTGTTTTCTCATTTATCTATTCCTCTGTTACTGGCTTACTGCAATAATTCGCCGGCTGTGTATAATTCTCAGTTAGTCTCACTCAAAAACTATATCGCTCTTTGGCCAAGATTTTTTCTTTAATCTTTGTTATCTCATTGTTTCATATATTTTGCAGACGGAACTCTTCAATTTGATTTGTAAAGAGAAACAATTCAAGAAAAAATGGCATTTGAAAAGATCAAGGTGGCCAATCCCATCGTTGAGATGGACGGTTAGATTCGGATCTCCCACTTTCTATTCCTATTTTCTATATACCTTATACAGATCTGGGTTTCTGTTAATTCTTGTTGTTTTGCCTTGTGCATATGAGTTGACTATCGATCTCTTTTTATAAGGTATTCTGCGTTGTAGGCTCAAATTGTATATCTCCTGTTATAGGCTCAGACTGTATTTCTATTTGCCTTTTGGATTTGCCTGTAAAAGCTGATGGGCCCATGTTTCTATTTTGTGAGATACTTTGAATTCCATGGGATATGTTCTATGGATAAGTATCACAATCTGCTCTGTTTTACTCATAAATATCTGATTCTTCAATAGAATTATTTGAAAGACAAAGTTTCAAGAAGATTATTTTTTATATACTTTGGCCCCCAATTTTTTGAGAATCAAATTTGTAAAAAATTGATTATTATTATTATTATTATTATTATTACTATTATTATATTTTTTTTTTTGGTTTGAATGTGAGGAGGCTAAGAAGTGGGAAACTTTTTGGGTTTGCATGCAAAATTATTTTATTGAAAAAAAGCGCGGTTGAAAATGAGTGCGCGCAAAAATGAATTTTTAAGAATGGGGTTCGAAGAGGGGCTCAAGCATGTTTTGGGGTTGCTTATAAACTGTTAAATTGTAAGTAAATAAAAATGGATAGTGGATAAGTGGGTGGGAAAATTCATTTGTACCCGGGCGTTTACACGCCCGGGTACACGCCCCTCACTTATGTGAGGGGCCCACCGCAAATATAAAATTTATGCCCCCCCTATTGTGAGGGGGGCAGTGGGGCTAGGTAACCGGGCGTGTAAACGCCCTGGTACCTATAGCCCGGTCCTAAGTGGGTAGTATTTGTAGGTCCACGAAATATGGGGAAACAATTTATAAATAGTAGCCAAACAGGGGCTTAGATTCTGATCTTGACGATATGATTCCTTATGATCATTTCCTGATAATTGCCTTTTCATATTAATCTGTGATGTAGGAGATGAGATGACACGGGTCATCTGGCAATTTATCAAGGACAAGGTGATAAAATTCCTGTAATCCTTTTCAATAATTTTCATGAAATATATGCGTTACTGACTGACTGACTGACTCACTGGCTGAGTGTGTTTATTTATGATGTTGCAGCTGATCTTTCCTTTCGTGGAGTTGGATATAAAGTACTTCGACCTTGGCCTACCCTACCGGGATGCTACAGATGACAAAGTAACTGTTGAAAGTGCAGAAGCTACTCTTAAGTATGTTATACCTGTTTTCAGTTTTGAATAAATCTTGGACATTTGATAATAGGATTTTGATGGACATTATTATATTTCCTCCTCTTCTAATATTTACAGTATACAAACAAAATGCGCAATGTCTATACTTTTTTAATATTCTATCACAATTTTCATAAATATATATTTGTTCTCCTCCGTTGATGGTAATTTTGTTTGTTGAAATCGTAGGTACAATGTAGCAATTAAGTGTGCTACCATCACTCCTGGTAGGCATGACTTAGCTTAAATTGTTCAATGTTATGCTGTGGATCTTTTATCATTTTATCTTTAAATTATGAATGAGATTATCATGCCACTAAATTTTATATGTACAGATGAAGGTCGTGTGAAGGAGTTTGGTCTGAAGCAGATGTGGAAGAGTCCAAATGGGACAATTAGAAACATTTTGAATGGTAAGGGACTGTAGCTCATCTTCTTTTATTTTGTAAGCGTTGTAATCCTTCTTTGTGGCTCATCATAATTTTCTTCCCCTGCAGGCACTGTCTTCAGAGAACCAATTCTCTGCAAAAATGTTCCCCGACTGGTTCCAGGTAATAGCTATTCCATTTTATTTCTTATTTTACTTTACTTTTTTTCTTTTTGGTTTGCTATTTCACTCTTTCTTTAGGTTATGGAATAATGCTGAAACTATTTGCTGCTGCATTCAGGATGGACAAAGCCAATTTGCATTGGAAGGCATGCTTTTGGAGATCAATACCGAGCGACTGATACAGTTATTAAGGGAGCTGGAAAGCTGAAGTTGGTGTTTGGTATTGCTCTTTTATTCACTTTTCGCTCTTAGATATCTAACAACACTTAAATGTTTACTCCTGTTCTCTGTTCTTTTACAAGTGATAAGTAATCAATTATATTTCATCCTGGGTATGTCTGTCTATTTTTATGATGATAGCTGTTTCTACAAAATTTGTGTGCAAATAGTTATGTAATGAATAATTTAATTGTTATATTTTCATATTGTAATTCGGTATTGCACTTTTATTCACTTTTTTTTTCCTCTTAGATCACTCAAACGTTTACTCATGTTCTTTGACAAGTAATGAGTAATTTGATTATTATATATATTTATCCTGGATACTTGTCTTTGTCTATTTATATGGTCATATCTGTTTCAACAAAGTTCGTGAAAAAATATTTTTATAATGAATACAGTTCCAGAAGGGAAGGATGAAAAGACAGAAATAGAGGTTTTCAACTTCACTGGTGAGGGTGGTGTTGCTCTCTCCATGTACAACACTGATGAGGTATAATTTTTCAAAATTTAGAGTTTTGGCATCAGAGTATTTAATCGTGACACTAAATTATTTCTTTAATGCTTATTGGTGGGACAGTCCATTCGTTCCTTTGCTGAAGCTTCAATGAACACTGCATGCCAGAAGAAATGGCCATTGTATCTTAGCACAAAGAATACCATTCTCAAGAAATATGATGGAAGGTATGCAGTATGTGTCCTTTAACATACAAATTTGTTATTTATAATATTTTAAGCGTAAACTGCTTTCAAATTCCTTTGTCTGGGCTGTTAGTGTTATTCTTCCTGAACATAAATCTAGTGGTGTTTTTGGGTTTAGCACGAGTCCTTTTTATGTGTGTTTTATCATGTATTCTTCACTTCAAATGTATTGATCATTTGTTTTTCTTTCTTTGACTGGCCATTGTGAAGATTCAAGGACATTTTCCAAGAAGTTTATGAATCAAACTGGAAATCCAAGTTCGAGGAAGCAGGGATATGGTGAGTTGTTCTACCTGTGATCTCAGGCAATCTGGTTTTATTAAATATTTCAAATGTCACTGATTGCTGCAATTGTATTATGAAATTCATAGGTATGAGCACCGCCTGATCGATGATATGGTTGCATATGCTCTAAAGAGCGAAGGAGGGTATGTTTGGGCTTGCAAGAACTATGATGGGGATGTTCAGAGTGATTTCTTAGCTCAAGGTATGAGTGACAAAACTTTTATAATCTCAAGGCTACATTAAACATGCAAATGTCATATTATGCTCTTCTTGTGACAGAGTATGGATAAAATAGTATATTATTGAAAGCATGCCCTTATTTCATTTTTAACTTGAGTAGCTATTACAACCTCAAATTTCTCAATTGTATTCTTGCAGGTTTCGGATCTCTTGGGCTGATGACATCAGTTTTGGTATGTTCGATTCTCTTCGATGAATTTTATCTTAATTTTGCATTTCCTCATGTTCTATTATCATTTTTGTTACTTTTCAGTTTTGTTTCCATGTTAATGTTATCAATCTTTATGGTTTTTCTAGTCTTTTTCTTTTGTTTCTGTACTCTTTCTCTGCATTGATCACTTAATAGTATTCAACTTTAAAATTCGTACACATCTTTAGTTAAGAATCTAATAAAATTCTGGTTTTTATTCAGGTGTGCCCGGATGGAAAGACCATTGAAGCTGAAGCAGCCCATGGAACTGTCACACGCCACTATAGAGTTCACCAAAAAGGAGGTGAAACCAGCACAAATAGCATTGCTTCAATCTTTGCTTGGACTCGGGGGCTTGCACACAGGTAACTGGATTTGGTTTTAACAAATTGCTATAATGAAATACATTATTAAATATCCTTTTTGGCTGCACAGTTTATTGGCTTCCATTGACCGTGAATAAAAAAAAAATAACTAACAAGCAAGCAAAATGTTTAGGGCAAAATTGGACGATAATGCTAAGCTCTTGGATTTCACTGAGAAATTAGAAGCAGCTTGTATTGGTGTAGTAGAGTCTGGAAAGATGACCAAGGATCTTGCCCTTATCCTCCATGGATCCAAGTGAGTGACCATATCTTTTTTTTTTTTTCAGTCAATAAGTATCCGGTTCGACTCAATCATTGTATGATCGTTTATAATGTTACAGGCTCAGCCGAGACAAGTATCTGAACACCGAAGAGTTCATCGATGCTGTGGCAAATGAGCTCAAAGCAAAACTTTCTTGCTAATTATAAGCGTATGTGAATTTGCGTCAAGTTTGACATTTTTACTACTTTATTCGATTTACCAATTCATATTTCGTTGTTTGCCCTTCTCTGGTTCCAGGTCTGGAATGTCTCGAACGAAAATTATCTGGTGGTTGGGGATTTGCCAAGAAATGATTGTGTCACGGAAAGGTCTTGAGGGTAGAGGATTTTTCCTGTTCAGGACACTGTTATTTATGATTTAATCTTCATTTTGCTGATGCCCTTCTCAAAATAATTGTGAAATGACAATGTAGAATAACTACTGAGGCAGGCAAAAGGTTTACATTGGAAGAAGCAAGAGCTTAACCAAAACCATTCCGAAACTTCTACAATTTACATTGTCTTTCTTCTTTGTTCTCTTTGCCAGTGTCCTTTTGGTTCGAATTTTGTTGGCAAAGCAAATGAATTAATGATGCATATAACGAGTTCTAAAGTTGCCCCCTTGCCACCCTTTAAGAATTAAAATTGAGCCCTATTTGTTGGGAGTAATGCTATTTAGTACCATACCAATGGTGCTAAATTCTATGTTTAGTTGGACTTGTTATCATAGTGCCACTTGGTATGGTGTCATAGCACAGATGGTACTAGATAGCATTATTCATTCTAGCAATGGGAAGTGACATAAAAGTTGGAGAGCAAAATCTTAAATAACGTAACGTCCAACTTTTAGTTGTGCCATTTTGATGCCTACCTGGACAATTTTTGTCATGTAGGAATCAGATCTTGAATTATAGGTTGGGGATTCAAATTCTCGATTTTAGTTACTACTAGATAAATGAGAACTTGTAAATCTTGGTTAAAGGGATCAGGGATATTCATTATTGTTTGGAACACTCTTTGTTGAATGTTCATTCCATAAATTGTTAGTGTATTGTTTAGTGAAAGAAATTGTTAAGTTTAATTCGGAGGAGCGTAATTAAATTTTAATGTAAATTATAAGATAAAAGATAGGAGAATAAAAAGAAAGTGATGAAAAGAAATTCGAGGCAAGTGATTAACACTTTCTCCTTAAAACAAAATCGTCCCGTAATGGTGCTAATGAATTATGGAACTTGTCTTCCAAGATTCAAAGAATACAACATGCAGTAGAAACACTTCAAATCACAAGTTACAACGAACTCAAACGAAAATTTTCCCTCTACAAGAAAAATAATATTTTAAATGATTTTTGGAGATTTTTTTATAAGAAATTTTGATATAATGCTCAATGCAAATTATATGGAATGCATAATGAACGTTCATATGGTTCTATATATAGAAGATGGGATGTTGTGAGTGAAGAGTCACACCTCAAAATTCAACAACCTTTATAAAGGGAAGCATCACTTGTTATCGCTAACCTGTCGTTGGCCTCTCGCTCGAGCTCTAGTGACACCTGTTTATCAAAAACTTTTTCGCCCTCCTTTTGGCCTCTCGCTCGAGCGCTTAAGCAACTGTTTCACCGCTTGAGCGCTAGGCGAGCAGTGGAGTTTTGCAAAGTTTCGGCCAGCTTTTTCCTCTCTTTTCCAACTTTGAATCGCAATTTCTCATTCATTCAGAATTGATTTTGAGATTTCAAATATACAATGACGATCTACTCAACGAGTAGAACAAATTGGTCTATTTATATTTATAATTTGATTATCGGATCAAGTCCAAATATTTGGTCGAAGTTGACACAAAGTCCCCTTTTCAAGTTTTATACTTAACCAGATTTTCTAGTCTTTAAACCAAATTTCAACAATCCTCTATATGAATGAAAATTCAAATATGTTCATGCTATGCGAAAATATGATACATCATAGAGAGTATAAAAACACTGCATCAAGTAGATTTTGAACATTTCTTAGTGAAATACTATCAGATTTATTTGGTTAATTGGTGAACGTGATGTCTTGAATCATTCAACAGTTAGTATAAACCAAGACAATAATACTAACACATGTGTCTTTCTTAAATTGTTTATGATTCTCATGATTTGATTCATTTTGACCCTGAATCACTCTTTGGTTTCATAAGTGTTTTAGAAAAATTCAGCTCTTGAGTAATTTTTGTTGAAGCAGCGACCCCACTTTACACTTGCATAGGTAACCTCCTATTAAGACTATTATGCTTTATTCCACTTGACTTGATTAAGATATAGGAGTCATTTAAAGCATATCTTCACCTTTAACATTCTACATTTGTCTTAGGAATGAATTAGGAATTTTTCTTTCCAAGTGATTCATTGAATCTTGATAACTTAGTTATCCCTTTGAACAAAGATCTTGGGATCTCCAATCAACAAGGCAAGGCTGTCATTACAAAGATTCTTATGTAATAGGTTCCAGTCCCATTTCTTTCGATAGACAACGTACTTGATCTCTCGGTAAATCTTTCGTAAGTGGATCCACGATATTCTCCGTAGTCTTCACATAATCTATGGAGATGATGCCATTAGAGATCAGTTGCTTCATGGTATTGTGTCTACGACGTGTGTGTTTAGACTTACTATTATATATGCTGCTTTGAGCCTTTCCAATAGTCAATTGACTATCACAGTGTATACCTATTGTAGGTACCGGCTTAAGTCAACATGTAATATCTTCAAGAAATTATAAAGTAATTCTGCTTCTTCTCCAGCTTTATCCAAAGCAATAAACTCCAATTTCATCGTTGATTGAGCTGTACACGTTGCTTTGTCGACTTCCATGATACAACTATTCCACCATGAGTGAATACATATCCACTAGTAGACTTAGAATTCTTCATGTCGGATATCCAATTCGCATCACAATATTCTTCCAATACCACGAGATATTTTGTGAAGTGTAATCTATAGGTTAAGGTCTACTTTAAGTACCTAAGAACCATTGTTAAAGTCTTCCAATGATCATGGCTTGGATCACTTGTAATCTACCAAATTTATACATTAGATTGCCTATAACCTGTATTCACTTTAGTTGTAACACACATTCACCCGGCTTGGATCACTTGTAATCTACCATATTTATACATTAGATTGCCTATAACCTGTATTCACTTTAGTTGTAACACACATTCACCCATATTTTTGACTAAGTGTAAACTTGTGTCAATATGATTTTTCACGAGACGTTCCTCAAGTGCATTATACATTTTAAGTATACTTTCAACCTAGTGAGATTGAGAAAATATAATTTAATTTGATGTTCTGAAAATTTTAATCCCTAATATCACATCAGCCATACCAAGTCTTTCATATCAAAATGTTTTATTAACATTCTCTTGGTGTTTAACATTATTTCGTGACTATTGTCCATTATTAATATGTCGCTACATATGTACATACAATCACATAGACTTTTGATGCGTCTTATATATACACACTTGTTACACTCGTTTATCATAAATCCATTAGACGACACTGTTTTATCCAACTTTTGGTGTCATTGTTTAGGAACTTATTTCAATCCATACAAGGACTTAACTAGTTTAAAAACCTTTTGTTTATGATTAGGAAATACGAACCCTTCGAGTTGTTCAATGTATATATCCTCTTTTAACTCATCATTTAGGAATGTAGTCTATACATCCATTTGATGAATCTCAAGGTTATTTAATACTGCAATCGTAATTAACAACCTTATCAAAGTGATTCTAGTCATGGGTGAGTAGGTATCAAAGAAGTCTAGTCCTTCATTTTGTCTATATTCTTTGACAACCAATCTAGCCTTGTATATGTCAATGGACCCATCTGTTTTAAATTTCTTTTTAAAGATCCATTTACATTTTTAAAGGCTTATTTTTGGAAGGTAGATCCACAAATTCCCAAGTATGATTTGTATTATAGAATCTATTTCACTATTGATAGCTACTTTTCAATGCGGTGCTTTCGATATAAACATTGCTTCATTGAAAGTTTTTAGGTCATTTTATACCATATAGGTTAAAAAATTTAGGCCAAACAAAGTAGATATTCTAGCCATTTTACTACGCCTTGGCTTTTCCTCATTTGAAGTACCATTTGTAGTATCATAAGTTCTTTTATTTGAACTTGCATTTCTTTCATGTACATTTTGAATTTCAGATTTATGTACAAGAAAACAATGTGCACTACTATTATTGGCGTATCCAATAAATATGCAATCAATTGTCTTAGGACTGATTTTCACTTGTTAATGTTTAGGTACTTCAACCTTAGCCAAACATCGCCACACTTTCAAGTGTTGGTAGGAAAGATGATGACCTTTCCATAGTTCATATGACCTTTTTTTCATTTTCTTATGGGGTATCTTGTTAAAAATTCTATTTGTCGAAAGAATAGCTTCCCACACAAGTTCTGAGGTATACCCGAACTTATCAACATTGCGTTCATCATCTCTTTAAGAGCTCAATTTTTGCGTTCAACAACTCCATTCGATTGGCATGAGTAAGGTGCCGTTGTTTGATAAATGATTCCATGCTCGGACAATATTCGTCAAACGCTGCCCTGTATTCATTACCTCTATCACTATGAATAGTTTTTATTCGGTAACCAAGTTGATTCTCAATTTCCGTCTTGTAATGTTTGAATACATCTAAGGCTTCATATTTACTTTATAGTAGAAAGACATAACAATACTTTATACAATTATCAATGAAAGTTATAAAGCATTTCTTACCATATTTAGTTTGAACGAATTTCAAATAACATATATTGCTATGTATTAACTCTAAAGATGTTGAGTTTAGTGAAAAGGTGTTTTGGCCAACTTTTCTTAAACACATACTTCACATTTATGATTATGATCATTCTTAAGCGTTGGAATTAAACTTTGATTTATAAGGCATAGATTTGTAAATAACGTGTCTTATCGACTATGCCATAAACAAGACAACTCAAACATATAAATAGAATTATAATTTTTATTCATAATGCCTTTTGGTACAATTGTAAGGACGTTCATTTTAAATATTTCTTCACTAAGATAAGTTTTACCAACATACATATCATTTTGGGTAAGTACGAACTTGTTCGATACAAATACAGGTTTGAAGCCATTTTTGCTAAGTTGAGACCTCAAAACCAGGTTTTTGCGAATGTCTGGCACATGGAGTACATTATTGAGGATGTGGTCTTATTTGTACAAAGTCATTTTCAATGTGATCTTTCTAAGTCGTTCAACCTTCAAACTTGCAGAGTTCCCCATGAAAAGTTGCTCTCATTTTAATTCATGATAGTTTGAGAATGTGGTCTTATTTTCACAAATATGGCGGGTAGCACCAACATCGACCCACCAATCTCTTGAGTTGCCAATCATGTTGCATTTAGAAACAACCATAGATAGACTCATCTCTTGAACTCCTTCAGAAAGGGTATTTCTTTCAACTACACTTACTTGTGCAGTTTTCTTCAGCTTTCGACATTTGTTTGAACAATGTCCAATTTTTCCACAATTGTAACAGTTGCCACTAAACTTCTTGACATTCTTGGAGTTGTCTCTTCTTAGTGCATTGATGAAGATCTTACCTTTCTTTTTGACGATCTTCAATCCAATTTCAACAAAATTTGTTCAAAGTTGAACAATAAGATTCCTTTCGTTGTTTCTATTATCTTCCTCAATCCTTAAACGAACTATCAATTCCTCCAAGTTCATATCCTTGCGTTTGTGCTTGAGATGGTTTTTGAAATCTCTCCATATAGGAGGGAGTTTCAATGATGGCTACAACTTGGAAGGATTCACTCAATTCAATCTTCTATGCATGTATGTCATGAAGTAGAACTTGAAGTTCTCGTACTTGAATTATCACGATTTTGGAGTCTATCATTTTGTAGTCCAGAAACTTGCTGACAATGAACTTATTTGTTCCGACACCCTCGGTCTTGTACTTCTTCTCTAGTGAATCCCACTGATCCTTGGCTGAGTCCATCGAACTATACACTCCATAAAGTGCATTGTCCAATCCATTTATGAAGTAATTTTTGCAAAAGGAAATTCGAATACTTCCATGCATCCAATGCAATAATCGACTCACGATTATTTTCTCCTTCTTGTACTGCAGGAGCGGTCTCTTTTAAGAACTTTGCCTAATTCAAAGTAGTAAGATAGGACATCTTTTGTTGCCATCTTTTAAAATCCACACCTTCAAGCTTTTCCAATTTTTTCCCATGTGGAATATGTGAGTTCGACATAGGTATAGCCAAAGGTAGAACCACATGATTCATGCCATTAGTTGTTCGACTCGAAGTAGTCTCAACAGTATTCATTTATGTTACAAATAGAAGTTCAACGCACAAAATGAAAGAAATGAATAGCATAAGAATGCTTATTCCAAAGATGAAGAGAGGTGATTAGTTTTCAACAAACAACCACAAATAATTTTTGTCTTAAGATTGTAAGTGAATTGCTTAGTGAAATGGTTTGTTTTTAATAAATTAATTGTTAAGTTTAATTCGTAGGAGCGTAATTAAACTCTATGTAAATTATAAGAGGAAAGAAAGAAGGAGAATGAAAAGAAATCCGAGGTAAGTGATAAAAACTTTTTCGTTAAAACAAAATTGTCCCGCAACGATGCTAACAGATTATGACTCTTTTCTCTCAAGATACAACGGATACAACTTGAGGTAGAAGCACTTCAAATTACAAGCAATAGTGAATTCGAACGAATTTTTTTTCCTTTACAAGAAAAATATTTTTTGGAGAGTTTTTGCAAGAGATTTTGACGTAATGCTCAATGCAAATGATATGATATGCATATTGGACGTCCAAAAGGTCATATATATAGATGATAAGAGGTCGTGAGTGAAGAGTCACGTCTCAAAACTCAGCAACCTTCACGAAGGGAAGCATTCCTTGTTGTCACTAGCTTCTCGCTCGAGCGTCGGCTGACACTTGTTCAACAGAAACTTTTTCTCCCGTCTATCGCTAGAGCGTTAGGCGAGTTGTGAAGTTAGGCAAATTCCCGACCAATTTTTACCTCTTTTCTTTTCAATTTTGGATCACAATTTCTTATTCATCTGAAATTAGTTTTGAGATCTCAAATATACTACAGCGATCTACTCGATGAGTAGAAGAAGTTAGTTTATTTATATTTATAATTTGACTATCGAATCAAAATCTGAATATTTAGTTGAAGTTGACACAAAGTCACTTTTTCAAGGTTTATACTTAACCAGAATTTCCAATTTTTAAACCAAATTCCAACCTAAACAATATATCTCAATAAAACTTTACGAGAAAAAAGTTATGTGGAATAATTTCAATGAAGGAAAAAGTGTGCACCATTCTTATGAAAATGCAAGCAAAGGTGTCTCATTAAAAACTTTTACAGCAAACTAGTAGGACAGCAGTTAGATCAAGGGAAAGAGTATAGCACTTAGTTTACTCCAACAGTTTGTTCAGATAAACTTTTAGATCAGGTAATACTATCTTTATTACTAATTAGTTCTAATTTTCAATAAAGTAGGTCCCATATTAGTTGCTTTGAGATAACAAATTATGTGTGTTTATTTCATCTACATGTTAGAGAAAATTATATTTTGCTAACAAATTTAATCAAAATTCTATATTAAATCTTGTTCTACTAGCAAAACATAATAATATAAATGTTGCAATAAGATGTGATACTTAAGAGCCATAAAGTTATTCGTCATCCGTCCAAGGTCAAGAGGGTCCTTCTTCATATTAAATGAACGAACCACCATGAATATATTATGCCCATGTTCGATCACCATTTTTTTCAAAATACATTTTTCTCTTTTTTCTTTTCAACAAATTATTCTTCAATAAAATAATATTGCACAAATTCAAAATTGTTCCTTATTTTTCAACCACACATTCTCCAACAATCTACTATTTCAAAATGTATTTTTAAGAAGACGTATATTTTCTANTCTCTTTTTTCTTTTCAACCAATTATTCTTCAATAAAATAATATTGCACAAATTCAAAATTGTTCCTTATTTTTTAACCACACATTCTCCAACAATCTACTATTTCAAAATGTATTTTTAAGAAGACGTATATTTTCTAAATTGCTTCATTGTCTAAATTGCTTCAATCCATTATAAGTCGCATAATCAGGTTGCAACCACATCCATTAGATGCCTCTCAAGTTTTTCTTGCATTTCTAGGTTAATTAGAAAGTATCGTTGCATTCACCAAACGATAATATATACATTTCGTAGTCAATGTCCAGTCATGCATTCAAAAATGCAGAGAATTATTGTTATAAATTCTTTCACTTGTGGTCTATAAAGTTCTTCCCGTGTTTGTCTGTTAATGTAGAGATTGAACTTCATTAAATCATTGTCTGATTTCTTGTGAACTTCAATACTTGCTGTTCTTATCAGATTTTGTTATTTTTTCTTATATTACAACTGTTTCTTGAGCCCCAACTCAACAATCCAGTAACATAGCAGGCACTTGAGATGCTTGCAAGAATGAGTTCATAGTGCAAATGACTTAAGATCTGGGAATAGCTCCAAGGAGAAAATGGGTTATCAGACTCTCTTAGAGCAAAGCAGAAGCAGATCATGAAAAAGGCCTGTAATGCTAATTTCTTGGATCTTGAACACGGTGTTGAGAAGGTGGTACAAGAACTGAAAATATATCTATTAATAGTTCAGTCAATTCAATAGCCTTTTTTCCAGCATTCATGTTTATCGTATTATAACCTGCAGTTTCCCTAGGCATACAACAATATATATGCTTGAGCATCCTCAGGCGTTCTATAAATTAACACACGGCACTGAGGACTGTTTCCCCTCAAAACTGCTCCATTGCACCACACACTTGCTGCGTTGTAATCTACACTTCAGGGATAAAATTTCCCAAATTCTTATTTGGGAAGCAAATACACAACTGCTTCAACGAACACACTATTATGGTGCTGTGAAAAGAGGGAATGAATTCCTAATTAGATTGCCAGCTGATGATGCTACTTGACCCAACCTTGTCTTCAAAGAGCGTCTCATGCTATCCATATAAGAAACCAAGTCCATTATTTCTGTAGAATGAAATATGCAAGTTATCATATATTCCAGTTAATGCTTAGCCAGTTAGGAAGCAAAATGATGTAAATTTCCTCACCAAGCAGCAGCCTCAATTGTATGTATTTGATGCCCATCTCAAATCTGGAGAGTGCAACAATTACAACAGAATCTGAAAGTCCAGGCATCAGAGCAATTAGCAAGCATAGGGAGATTAGTACACTGTTAAGCACACTTCCAAAATTGTCCAACATGCAGGTCGATAATGCAGAAAGGTTCAAGCAAAGACTACAAGATAATCCCAAGCATCACAGGGACATTTCAATTCCCCTATATCATCAAGATTTGGACACTTTGATATTTGAATCAAAGAATCCATTAAAATCTCCTAGTCAAAATCAGTACAAAATGCCCTCCCAAATCCATGTATGACCATTTTTTAGGTGACAAATCCCTATCTACTGTACCATTCTAAGCACGGATTTGGATACGTAATTCAAATACGGTACAGTATGGGCACGCCGAATAATATCTAAAGAAAAGCTAATTAAAATAAAAGATAAAGAAAAATAATAAATATTTTTTGGGAGATGTAAAATTAGATTTTAAATATAAATAGTTTATTGGAGTATTTCAAAATTTTGACTCTTTAAATTTATAGATGCTCTCCAAATGATAGAGAGTCTTTTGGAGACGCTCTCATTGATTTAGGTTTATATTATGAGCTTGTAGAAGATAAACAACTCAAGAATATGAGACTTTCTAAGGAAAAAAATTATTAGAACTTATGCTCCACATGCATGTTTGTCTAGACTTGAAAGGTTAACATATAAGTAAATAAGTCAGTTTTTAAAATAAATAACTTTTTACTCATCACAGTGGAAATAAACTACTTATTTTGAAAGCAAATTGAGAGTTACTTTCAAATAAGTAATGATTTACTTCAAGCAAGAAAAAAGTAAGTCATTCAAACAAGTTTGGAGAAAAAGTTACTTAAAACTGTGCAACTTTTTACAAAGCTTAGCCAAACAATGATTTTGGAAAGACATGGATGGGTTGATTCAAACAATCTTTAGCAAAAATATGATCATTTTTGGAAATAAAATGCTTCTGGAAAAGTCATTCAAAATACAGAAGTGTAACTGAAAATTTTGTCTACGATTTCATGATTAGGATATAAGGTTGACAATTACCAAAATGAAACATGGTGGAATAAGAAGGTTCAGGTGACAGTTAAGACTGAGAGACTGTTATAACAGCTCACCAAAATATAAAAATGCTGTGGCTTTTGAAACATATATGGTAAAAAGAAAAAAAAAATAGAAAAAGTAACTTGGAAGCAGACTAGATTAATTCCTAAAACTTTTGAGAAATTAAAAACAGAGTCCAGGTCAGATTGGCACATCAAAGTAGTTAGTCTACAGCTCTTTCCTTCACTAATAGAACAACTAAATACATTGAGATAAGCAAGTTGCATAGATAAATAGAGCTTGAAAATTTGAAATTTTTGCATGCACAAGCTCTACTGATTAATTGGTTTCAACAATATGACAAGGAAAAAAAGAAGAAAGAAACATTCTTAAACCAGCTCATTTATCAATTAACTTAATATAAAACCTGAGAGAAAGCTGTAAATTAAAAACTGAAATCAAAACACACAATCTTTAAATAAAGTAAAATATAGATTATTATGAGTACAAATTCATATTCTCCTTCCTGCATATTTTATGGATGTATTATGAACAGAATTAATTTCAAATTGTGTTGTGGTGCCAATGTTTTACCTGATTCAGAACTTGCCTGTGAATAGAGGCCACGTAATGCACATTTAGCATAAGCCATTAGCCGTACTCGTAGAGGAGCTTCCAACTTGCTGATCAAAGACCTTAGCAGTCCGCTGAATAGAAGAGAAGAAAACAAGGAATAATAAAAAAAAGTCGCATTTCTTTCACAAAAGTTGAGAAAAGCTAATCATTCTTACTCAGTTCGTAATACTGTAATAAAGTCAGGTGGCAATGACTCCATAAACGAAGATATGTCCTCCATTTTTAGAGACTTCAATTCCTGCTTGAGATATTTTCTCTCTTCAGGTGACATTCCTCTCCCAAGTGCAGATTTACTGATAAATCATTTGAATAAAACTAGACGTTAATTCCAGATACACTAAATATCAGCAAATTTGGCATTGTAAAAGGAAAAAATATTCTATGGTGCTACAGTCTCAACTTCTTATAAAAATTAGTTGACAAAATTGTCAGTAGTTCAGTAATAAATCAAATGAAGCTTCCGATAGTTCTTGCAACATATTCCAAGTCCCATTTTCATTCTTATTGGACCCCACCATTTACGAATTAAGCAACTAAGAATATTCTATTCTAAAATAAACCTGCCACTCCTTTCAATTTCCATGTTATCCTTCTTATTCTATTACAAGCATATGTAACCATTTCAATGGTTACACAAAGACACGGGCCAGTCAATACAGTCAGAAAGGAAGATCTGCAGGTAGTTCCCCAGGAAAATATCTACATGTTTTTCAGCAAAAATTTAAGGTTTATTTTTTCTTACTTAGGGTCATTCTATTTCCATGGTATCTAAGGTTCCCAATGCACTTTGGAGTCATCAACTCTGGAACTAATATTATTATTCTAGTATGACAATTGAAGAATACAAAGGTTTTGGCTCAGGTCATAACAAACTTTAATAGGTTCTCTAGACAACACTCCAGGTGTCAAAATCCTTTTCAGCAACTGGAGTAGCAAAAGTAATATTTCAAACAAAGAGTCATCAATTAGCCCTGTCAACAATATAAATATACAGCTCCATCATTTCAAACAGAAGAATCAGTAGCCAAGATTGACTGGAGCTTGAAGACCAGGTAGAAAACCTAGAAAATGATTGCAACCCTCACAACGCTAAGAATAAAAATTCTGGTGAAAACGGAGTGGTTGAGCTAGCAATCTGAGTTCCTCAGTTCCATGCTTCTTCCCTCTTCTTCCTTTCTGGCTCTTACTACCAATGTGATAAAATTTCTGTCGTATATTCATTATATCTTCATTTTTTATGCTTCAGATCTAGAGAGACAAATTCCAATAGTAGTATCTCAAAATAGCATTCAAGGGGAAGTGGCTTGATTACTGGTAATTAGGAATATGTCCAGTCGATAGCATTATAAACAACGAAACCCAATTATGAGCTTGGCATGGAGTACAAAATACCACAGGAGGAAGAAAATAAAGGGGAATGTCATGGAAACTTATATTTTGGTTTGTAACAGACTTAAACTTATGTGAATAAAGAAATACACAAGTTGATAACCATGCCACTGATAGACAATCACCTGTTAACTGTTCTTCCTGTGAATATGACAGGGAAGTATCTAGAGTACTTCCCAACACCAAAGTCTTCACCCAGTTGCTGTATTTTTTTTGAATCCATTAGAACCATGGCCTTCCAGAGTTGGCAATAGGACCGTCTGAAACCTTCATCCAGTTGTCTATAGATCCCATGATCTAGAAGAACTACATTTATTTACGTATTGCAATAAGAAAAAACAGTAGATGTTTTCTTCTCCATTAAAAAGGAACATGACACTAAAGTATCAACCTATCATACCTAAAGAAAAGCCACCCGGTCCCTCTGGAGAAACTAATATATTACCAGGATGTGGATCCCCGTGAACGAAACCATGGACAAATATCATCTCAGCAAAGACTTCCACTAGGGCGTTTGCCACCTAAGCAGAGTGGAAGAAAGGAATGAGAAATGATCATGTAGCGGAACAATTTCTTGATTTAAGAGTTTAAACTATCTACTCCATTTTAGAGAATCAAAATTGTGCCATCATAGCTAGAATTACAAAAAGTATAGTATCATATCACTTACAATAATTACATTGTTTCCAAGTAGATAAACAAACCTTAAGTGGACTAATTCCCATTCGCCTTAGATAATCCAAGTCATCAACCTGAAAGCCAAGGAATTTCCATTTAATAGCACAAAAGCCTAAAGTCAAGCAAATCATCACCATTAGAGTGTATGTCAAAGTGTCAATATTTATGCGTAAAAAATTACTAGCACGTACCGAAAAAGAAAAGGTTACACCTGACAACGTTCAATGTTTCAAGCGACTCTCAGGAAATCATAACTAAACAAACACTGATAGATGATTCACCAAACTTAAATCCAGTTGAAAGAAATTTATCCCAGATTTCCATTCCTTTGCAGTAAAAGCTATATCAGAAAGTTTATGGGTGTGTTTGAGCCACATTATTTTGGAAGAATGTATTCTGGAATAGTAGATTGATGGAGAATGTGTGGTTGAAAAAGAATGAAAAGTTATTGATGTAACGGAAAATATTATTTTATTGAAAAATGTGTTGTTGAAAATGAGTAGAAGAATGAGAATGATAATTTTAATGTGTACTAAACAGGGGCTATAACACAAACCTAAAGCAAAATTTGTTTCTTCATATAGAAAGAACTATCAAGTGGACTATATGGTCATAACCACACGTTCCCAGATATCATAATGTAAATCTATGCTTGCACATGCTAATTGCAAAATCCTGAAATAGTTGATTCAATGACCACGATGATGTGAGTCGAAAAAGTAATCACACTTGTAAAAAATGGGTAACGTATACCGTGATGATCAGATAGATGCCAGTTAGAGGCGACCAATTAAAGAACTATCATGTTTCACATGGAAGTGTAGCAATTGAAATGACAAGCCCTCTATGTATAGATGAATCAATGTTTAGAAATGTCTGTTAAGTGACGAGAAACTTAACATTTCATAATTTGTTGGTGATATGTGTATTTTTACATTTCTTCATAAATTTCTTTACCTTCTAATGTCATTTATTCATGGTTGTGAAACACATGATAGCGATTTTAATTCATAATATATTATATATAGAATGATGACTGAACCTTGCCAACAAAATGTTGCATACTTGAGAGGATTAAACCAATAACTACAGAAAGCTGGATGTTTCTGACATAGTGAAATAGTCAAGCCATTAGTGCAATATGAAGTCTTCTATCGTGTAATCAATAGGCTGACTTTGATTTGGCTAATGATATGTATAAATCAGCTAATGATGCCAAAGAAGAAAAACCTTCATACAGCTTTTGTCCCTGCTTGACAAGGTAAAATATTGCCAAGAGGAAGAGGCAGATTTTGTATTCTTCTACTATACATGCATAGGAATTTGATAGATATCCAATTACATTGCAGCCAAGTCATCAACTATTATAGAGTGTTCCATAGTCGGTTAGTAAAAGGGTAAAATGGTAATAGACAGCTAATAGATTATCTATAAATGTAATAAGTGGGAGCAGGGATAGGGGGCGTTGAAATACTGATTTCCTGTTAGGAAAAGGGGGAGAGATCAGGCCTCTCTCGAATAGCCTGAAACTTGTATCATTTATGTTCATTCAATAGTACAATTGGTAGTTACAATTCAACAATCTATCTAGCCAATTCCTGTTACATAATCTAAGGCATAACTCTGTTATTCTTCAACCCGTCTCCAGGAGCAGCAGCAACTAGGGATCTTATCAGAATTTTGGATAGGGTAAAAAGCAATCCAGGGGTGGAGCTACATTTGGGCAAGAGGGGGCAGTGGCCTCCGAAAAGGTTTTGAGTTTTTTCTTAAAAAATAAAATGAAAAAAAGAACAGAAATTACCACGCTAATAAAAGGACATTTATACTTATTTAGCATAAATGACATCTCTCTCAATATTGATTCTACAAAATGCAAGCTCATTGCTCTATCTTTCTTAAAGTGGCCAGTAATTAAATTTTTGATAATAGATGATGTATTGATTAAGATTTTTTTATTCCTTTTGATATTTGATGAAGACTTTGAGTAGCTTTTTTTATTTCTTATTAGATGATTAATGGTGATTTATGTCTTTGAGTAGCATTTTTGTGTCCAAATGATTCATTCACTCCTTTCGACAAGAATAAATTAATTTTACTCGGTGAATATGATCCCGAAGATTTTGAGGACTTGATGATCAACTTGAAACATATATTATCCATATTCGCACTAATGAAGATTTTAGAGGATTACAAGCCTTCAGTGATTTTGCATAGAAGTTGATTGTGAAGAAAAAAATTAAGTGTATGGCTTGTGACATTGACGTTAATTCTTCCGGTTGCTAAATAGAGAGTATTTTCTACATTGAATATTGTCAAGACTCGACTAAACAATCGAATTGGAGATGTGGTTGAATGACAGTTGGATTGTCTATATTAAAAACGATATATTTGATGAAATTGTGCAATTATACTAAGTTTTGTAAGTATGAAAATGCGTAAGCAATAATTGTAGTAATGTATACATATATTTTCATTATTGATAAATTGTTTCAAATTTTTTTGGCCACTTCAGAAGAAAAATTCGTGGCTCCATCACTGGAGCAATCATAATTTGACGATATTAGATATAGCACATACCTTCTGTCCTTCACAAAATTGCATAGTCAAAACCTGGCTGCTTGTGAAATCCTGGAGATGTGATCATGGTAGAGAGCTTAAGATAAGAAGTATGTTTGAGGAAACCAATGTTCTGTTATAAACTGATACAAAACAATGAATCATAAACCTGACAATCATATCATACCCAGAAAACGCGTGGGATCCTGAGCACACTGTGGTTCTTGAAATATTTGGCAGTTCTTTCTGAGTTATTAGCTTCTTGAATGAAATCTGTACAGCAGTAAAAATATCAAAACAATCTAGCAAATTACGAAATTAATAGAAAGCAATTACAATGAATTTCTTCTTCTTTTTTTTTTTCTGAATTTAAGAATGATATGCTGATCAAAATCTGCAGTGCAAAATATGACTTCAGTACAAACTCAATAATGAAAAACAAAACAACAACAAAAATACTTATAGATGGAAGAAAGTAGTGCACTAGTTACTGGATACATGCATACAATATCAAAGACAAATCTTGATAGTCAACATGTGCTGAGGACGGAAAATAACTATAAAGCAAATAGAGAGGACAATATCTAATGAAAGGTTCCAAAGTCAACAATGGTTCCTGACAACCAGAAGCAAATATATGAATTTTCAAAAGAAAGATATTAAGAATTTGTTATACTGCATCTCACTATTCAATTTCCTTGCCACCTTTGTAGTACAGACACTTCAATTAGGATAGTGTATCCGCCTCAGACACTAGTCGATACCGACACTTTTCACTCTACCGTAATCATTTTTCTTTTTATATTAAAAATATTATATATTGTTGATTCAAAGTTATTAACAAGTAATAAATAGGTACTTATGTTTAAAAAATTTTAACAAGAAAAATTAATAACAAGTATAAAACTAAATTTATATTTTATAAATGAAGAATTTTTAAAAATTTAATCAACGTGTCGATGACGTATCGTGTGTGTACTTTTTTAAAAAATCGCGTGTCGGACACACGCGTCCGTGTCGGTGCATCATAGCTTGCCACAGAGTTCTATAGACACCGTCAAATAGTCTTTTGTTTTTCAACTTTTTTTTTCTTTTAAAAGAAAAGCACAGAACAAAAAAAGAAAAAAAAAAGAATTAAGAAAGATATTAAACAGCATGTCATTATTGTAAAAAACACCAAATGAAACCCAAGTTTATGGAACAGACTTCGCCTACATTTGGCTCATGTTATAAACTATTTATAAACACTCAAGCCACTTTTTATCCATACATTTCAAGGGATCAAAAAGTACAACATACTTATTTATCACTTGTTTCTATCTATTTATAATTTAAACCGTTTATAAACACTTCTTAAACATGCTTTTAGTCTCTCTAAGAAAGGTATGCGACACTTCATTCTGATAGTCCTATCCTGTAAGTTTCCTGGCATAGTAAAAGGTCAGTATCTGATCACATAAGATCCAAACGGATGGAAACAGGTTGAACTTAACTCAATACAACCATATTAAAAAATTTGTGTAAACAACGAACATTTGATTTCTGTCTCCTCAAACTTAACAAGTAACCTTACACAACATCTCTCTAGGACTTCAACTTAGAAAACTAGATTTGTGCATATCACCAGAAAAACCAAAAAAGATTGCAAAGGATTTCTCACACAACAATATATTATTCCAGCAAACAACATAGAAATGAAACAATTTCCAGAAATCTAAATCTAGCATCCAGTGTCACTATATAACTCACCAAGTTCAGAAGCAATAGATTTTGCAAATTCTGACACCATCCAATCGAACCTATATTCAGGAAAAAACTGGGAAAAGAAGCAACACGAAACCTTTCAAGCCTGAAGCCATATCAGGGAAGGAGCCAAACAACTTGGAATATTACATTATGGTACAGTAGATTAATGTCACCATAACTTTTGGACATCTCCATGCATTATGCATTATTAGAAGAGAACCAATCAACCTAAAGAGGGTGCTTGACATGCCCCTTCATCTAATTCTATTGGAGTTTAACTTTAAGCAACAGTATGAACATGTGACTTCTGAATGCCCAACATAGTTGGTTTCTCAAATATCATCAGTAAAAAGAAACTAGATTGTACCGAAACATGAATGTTGATTATTATTAATGGAAGAGTTGGCCAACAATGACAGTGGCTATGGTTGTAGGAGCAAGCACAGAAATTAGTGATCAATAAGTAAAAGGCTTTCCGTATTTTATTTAGGTGAAAAGTTTTACCTTTTGCAGATGACTTTTTTTGGACCCTGATGGACAAAACACGATAACTATTCAAAGATTTAGTGTTCTATGGTTTGGAACTTGAGTGAGACAAAATGGACTTGGGAACTGATGATGACTGTGCCACTGGTGGGAGCACCCTCATTCGCAATCAGCGCAGGTTATCGAAGCATGTATGCATGTGAAAAGGAATGAAAGATGTAGGGAAGTGACTGTGGTCACTAGTGATGGTGTGACTAAATTAATCGGATGGTGTTGCATTTTCTTGAGCACTGAGAATTTTCCTCTTTACTCCCACCAGATGCATGACACTATGACAGGTTACCTCTGAACTTGCACAATTTCGAATAAAATTAGGCAGAGCAAAAGTATTGGCCCATTTTTAACTCGTCAATGATTGAAGTACACCTGGTGAAGGGAGGCGACAAGAATCTTGTCATGAATTTTTCTAACACAAATATTACTGCTCTACCCTTGTACAGCGCAAATGAAAGAACTGAACAAGTGCCATATCAAACAAAGATTTTCCAAAGTTGATTCATGTTTGCACAATATTTTTTGGCACATACATTTTTTTTATCAATCATTTGAATGTAGGTGACAAGGCACTAATGAACCAAAAGAAAAATAGAATTTAATTGAAATTCACATGTTTGAAACTTTGAGCTACCCATTATCCACCAGCTTACCATTGAGAACGAGTGTTAAATAATCTTAAATAGAGTGCACATATCAGGAATATGTGCTGATTTCTAACTCTGAAATTTTTTGTCCTGACTAGCTAATTGCCAGCTACATCTAATTTGAAGCTTTTGATGATTATCATCTATCACTTTTATTTACAAATTCCATGTCAATGCGTGGTAGGTTTCATAACAAGCAATGTAGCCTATAAGCTTAAGGCAAAGAGGAAAAATAGATAAATGAAAACAGTGAATCAGACAGCAATATATCATTGATTATTTGCTTTATGGGCAATTTTTGCAGAAGAATTATTTCCCGACCTTTGTATATATGCTTCAAAAACAAAAAGTATTTTAGTACTCATGTTCAAATTAAGTTTGGCAATCAATTACATGACAATTTCAAAAAAAGGACAAGTTTGAGAGACATGGTTCACGTGCTAGCTGTTCATGATAAATTACATATTACAAAACAAAAGAACAAGTTAGAGATGGGAAATTGACATTTTAAGTAAATGAAACCTTTAATTCTTACCCATGCAACTGATTTGGAGAGGAAATCCATGGTTGCAATGTCAAATTTCATCTGATAGTCTAATCCTGGATATTGCACCTGTTGTTCAGATAATGCAAAGAAAGCCTGAGCATGCATCATTCCATTATGATTTGTCCAACACAATTAAAGAAATGGAAGGGAGTTCAGGAGGTTTAGTGACATTAGTGCTGAGGCCACTGAATAGCTAAGTCACACAAAAATTGGTTCAAGATAACAACAGAAAAAATGGATTACTACCTATTAAAGCACAAAACCTCTTAAGTCTAAACTCAATCTAATGGATAACACCAATATGAGAAAATGGCTATAATTCATAGAAAGTTAATGACAAGAACAGTTCACATTTTAAAAGCCTACAATTGGCAATATGATACAATAGAAGGAGATTGCTATTGTTAATTAGTTAAAAAATCATATAAAAGGTTCACTTATAAAAGCACTTATTCAAATTAAATTATAAGTTTATTAGTTTAAAAGCTCAATAAAATGGATATACGTTTCCACATAAAGAAGCTGGCCGTACTGGTTGGTGTCCCACATGCCAGAAGACTGGATAATAGAATAGTCCTGGTCTGTGCTGCCAGAAATCCAGGTGCTCAATATCATTTCTATTTAGAAAGACATGTTTGTTCATTTCATTATAGTATGTTTTCCTCTTCAGGTGAGAACCTTGTCAACTAGAAGTCTGAAGGCCCAGAATTATATTACGCTTCAGCACATGCTGATAAGTAACCATCCACCCACCACACACCCCCAAAAGACATCAATGTTGATTTAGAAATATCCAACAAGAAGAAAAGGCCAACAGTACAGCCAATGCACAATTTTTTTTATTTTTTATTTTTTGAAATAAAGTAATTCACTAATTCATATCACCACGAACCGCGTATGCAATCGAAATTGGGATACAATCAGTTCAATAACAATCATCAAAACTGAGCACAGCAAAGGCAGCGAGTCAATGAGAAACTTCATTCCCCTAACTAAATACAAGGCGACACTCCCTATTACCCAATTTGCCGCAAACTAACAATATCTGAAACAATTAACGCAGTGGAGGCGATATTACAATTAATGCAATGAACATCCTCATATAGAATAATAGAATACGGGCTTTAAACAAGTGTAAATTCATTGGCAAACCTTGACTGCCACTTCCTGATCGTCTTTCAATAAAGCATGGTGTACTTGAGCAATGGAAGCAGCGGCAACTGGTTGCTCATCGAATGAGATGAATCTGATTGTCAAAGATACATAAGTCAGCAAATCATTATGATTTACAAGTATAAATTGTTAAGCAGAGAAAGAATCATGCTTGCTTATAATGGAATCAAGGAAAAGCTAAAAAGGTCAAGGTTGGAAGCTTAAGCCATTTATGGAACACAATAGTTGCAAAAAAGCTCTAATCTTTAATTTTATTTTTTTTTTTTTTGATAACCGTGGATGTCCGGGCCAGCTTGCGCGCACCTCGACTAATTCCACGGGCCTGAAGTTTACAGTTGGGTACTCACCTCAGTGGCC